>VXBJ01000599.1:887727-932282 GCA_013400055.1 Nycticryphes semicollaris
ATCTACTGATTGTACCCACAGATTTTTTTATTTATTTTTATTAATTTCTCTTTTATTGACTTATAAAAGAGATTTAGGCGTTTTTAATATAGGAGATGGTTTAGGACATTGGTTGCCTTGTTTTCTAAATTCCTAATCTATCTGTAATTAAAATAGCCCACAATCATGAGAAACAGTCTTTAACTGTGTGTGAGTCTCTGAAAATCAGTGCTTAGGACTGTTTCTATCCCTTTTTCTCACAATACAGGACTCGATGCCCCAAGATATTTAAAGGGTGGCTACAAAGAAGATGGAGACTACCAATTTACAAGGAGTCACTTAGAAAAGATGGGGGTAATGGGTACAAGTTATTCGGGGGAGATTCCAGTCGAGCACAAGAGGAACATTTTTCATAATGAGAACAATCCATCACTGGAATAATCTCTCCAGGGAAGTGGAGGATCCCCCAGCATTGGACACTTTCAAGATTCAGCTGGACAGGGTGCTGGGTCATCTTGTCAAGACCACGGTTTTGCCAAGAAAGCTTGAACCAGATGATCCTTGAGGTCTGTTCCAATCTGGTATTCTATGACTCTATGATATTAGAGGAAGACAGGGACACACTGGACTAAGAGAGGTTAGAGACCTTGTCCAAAGAATGTTGGAGCTCAGGAAGACACAATTTTTTATTTCTTTTCTGAAATGCAAATAGCTACACCATGATCAGTCTGTTTTTAATTCTTTCATGAAGCATTAGCAAATGGTGGCTCCTTGAAAGCCTGACATTCCACAGCAGGTGAATTTCATGCCCGTACCACTATAATGGCCTTGTGCTCTGTGATGTAGTCATAGAGCTTTCAGGCTTTACAGATGATTTCTCAGTCTACCATTGAATATTTCAGGGGAAAACAATAAAGTATACTGCAAATATATCACAGGATATATTTCTAGTTTCTCTTATATGTGTAATCAACGTGTTCTATTGCATTTTTAATCCATGAGATAAACCAGATATCTGCACATTCATCGCCCTTGTCCTATACAAATTCACTTGTAGTAAATCAAGAAGAAAACTACAGGTGAGAAATCATATATTGAGCCAAGTTTATTTCTCAGCCTCTTTGTCCAAAAAATATACCTCTTGTGACATTCCCTGTTTCACAACAGGGGAGTGAGAAAGTGAAGACGTTCAAGAGAGAGAGGGTCAGACAAAACTGAGGGAAAGTTTGATATAATCTTTTGACATATCTTAATTCTGGCTATTCTATGAGCTGGAATGCAGAGCTGAATTACAATAATTTGTAGCAAAATCCTGAGGTTAATATACATAAATAATCAATTTAGATTTACACTTTAATTTATGGGAACCTATCAATTGCAGAGCTTTGCAGACTCTCCACAGCATTTTCTTCCCTAGGTTCCCTTCCCAGTGCCCACGCATCCTTCTACCTGAGTTGTAGAGGAGTACCCAGAATTAAACTTTATCAATGTCCAACCACATTGTCACTACAGAATTCCAACTTGGCAGAAATGGGAGCCATTTCAACACTGCAGACCTTTAAGCTGCTCTAAGGGACCAGGGCAAAGGCAAACCTCTAATCTTTGTCTCACATGAGCTGTGCCAGTGACAGCAAATCATACCTCATATCAGTGGACTCAGCTTCCCTGCCTCTAAGACAGTGCTAGAGGGTCATAGAAGATGGTGGTACCTTCTTTATTGTCCTGAGCAGGAGTGGGTGGCAGACGGCAGGCAACAACTCACACTTTGGCATAAAAGTGAATTTCAGTTACATAAAAACCTGATAGTAACCAAACCTGAATTTTGAATGCATAAACTGTATTTTGCAGTTTGTGTCAGAGAATAAGCACAGAACCATACTACAGTGTTTTCAGAGTCGCTTTGGAAAGCTGAGCTGCATTTTAAACAATAACATAAAGAGTGTCTAGACTGTAAAGAGTATTAAAATCAATTGTGGGAGTATAGATCACTCTATCATACACTATCCAAAGACTGTAATTGCAAGTTAGCATTCCGTCTACATTTAAGGTTAACAAGATAAAATTGCAAAAAAATTAAGTTATTGTCTGACATCACCGTACATAATAAGTAACATATGTCCTCCATTCCATAAGGGAATCAAATAGCCATATATTTATTGCACATATGCCAATTTTGTCTGTGATGTAACTCTATGGAATTAGATGAGGGGTCATTTGGCCAAATAGCACATACAAAGAAAGTAGGTCAGATTCTAAGGCCAATATGCAAGCAGACCTCAAAAGTCAATGGGATGAATCTATGCCTTCATTTTCCCAACAGCATTTATAGTTTTAACAGTGGCTCCAGTGAAATCACACTAGCTCCATGTTACCACAAAAACTGAACAATATTTCAGCAAACAAATACTTTCTGGTTTTGTTATGTTCTTTGACAATATAATGCCTTGGCAGTAACTAAAGGAAAATTTGGAAATGATTTTTTTTTTAACATACAATGGCAAACTTGAAGACAATTCTTGTCATCCCCAGTTGAGCTGAACTCATAATATCAAGAACAAATTTTCATTCCATAGAGAACAACAGAATTTAGCTACTTCAAAGCTATAATGTATCATACATGTATGCCGCCTTGATAAAAACTATTCAGACATGTAACACTGGCTTGGCTGATCATCCCCGGGAAGTCTGAATTTCTTTCCTTTTTGTTTTTGGATTTTTTTTTTTTTTAATTTTGCTGAGAGGAAATTGGAAGGGTATGGCTCTCATAACCTAAAGGGTATGGCTCTTATAACCTAGTCCTGTACTAAGTCCTTGTCTTGAACAAGCAAGAGAAAACAGTGCACAGCAACAGTGAAAACAGGGATACTGTTTTGAAGGAAGAGAGTGAGAAGAAGGAGAGGGAGAAGGAGTCTTGAGAACTCAGGGAAGATGGAACTGGCTGAAGAACTCTTTCAAGCACAAAAAATAAAAAAGAACTTATGCCATACCGATACAGTTTTGAAACAATGTGAATTTAATCCTCAGAGAGCAGCCTCTGTAACAAAGAAATGCACCCAACTGCAGCAAGAAAACTGAAGCTACATTCCTAGAGCTCAGATTGTCATTAAATGCATAAATGTTAGTACTTCTATTTATTTGTAATGCTTAGAGAGCCAAGCACCTTCTGAAATTAATAAGCAGTGCTCCAAACTACTCCAGTTTCCCCAGATTTAATCACCATTAAACCATTTATGATGGTTCCTCCACAAGGGACTTAATATTCTTTGATATTCTTATGTATAATTACTTCTTATAATCGGTGCATAGCTATTAAGTGATGTACTGCTAAACCTCCAGGTTTCAAATGGATAAATATTAGCCTAATGTGCTCAATCAATGCATAGAAATAGCTTTAAGCACTTTTCCTGCAAGGGAAAATATTTACCATATATCATAGTTAGATTAGCTTTAGGCACTAAGCATCTGATAGAGGAGGATTGAAAGCCTGGAAAGCACTTTAAAAGTCCTTGCATTTCTGTGAAGGACATCTTCAATGGAGAGGGAGAAAAGCAGTGAGCTCCATTACCTTGAGCTTCCTATAAAACAGAGTACTATGGATCAGAACTATGTCAGAATATTTGCTTCATGAGACACAAAGCACGCCTTTCTATAGAGAAAAATCAGTAGAGATTACAAAGAGCTTCTCATCTCTTTAGTTTACCGAAGTTTTCAATCTAAATGACAGTTAGCAGCTGTGGAGTAGGCTGTTAATAAATAAACCTACTCCACTGAAGTTAATACTGTAGCTGGGGTCATGCCTGGCAAGATGTACAATGAATACATTAGACCTAATTGTGCAGCTTTTAAACAACATAACTTTTAATAATAACAATCAAAGAGCAACTTCACTGCTTCTCAGTCTGAAGATGAGGGGTAGGTGGAATAATTTCTATATAACTTAGAGAAACTGCAATACACTATTCAAACTGAGCTGTTTGATTTTTTTCTTCATCCCCTTTTTAATAAAGTAAAAAAGAAAACAAACATTGTGCTTTCTAGGTGTGAAGTCAATGTTTTAGGGATTCTTTCTGTCCAGACAAAAATTTACTTGCTTCAAAAGTGCTGCTACAAGACAATAAGTTTAGCTAGATATGAAGGTACATTTAGATACAAAGTTAGAAAACAGAACAACACTTTTTCTGCTGCAAAGAGGTACAATATCACATGTAAATAATAAACATACGGTTTATTATTTTTTTTTTGTTAATTGCCAAATTAATTCTTTTTTCCTCAAATGCACTGGGTAAATTGTTTGCTTGGATATGTTAAGTAGGCTGAATATAGGTTTCCAAATTACAGGCTGTTTACTATTTATTTGATTTGAAGATTTTCTTACATGTGGGAATGAAATATGGGATTCACGAATCTTATCAAAATATTCTTATTAGTATTGTTAAAATGCTTTTGGCCTTGGTGTTTTTACTCTAGCTATCAAAACTTCTTCCATACAGGGTTCTATCATTCTGAACACAGTTAATTTTGCTTCTCTGATGTTTCCTGGTTATATCACACATAACTGACCATTGACAGGTAAACCACTAAAATATGAACTAATTTAAACTAAAATACCCGTTGTTTGACTTCCTTTTGAATTAATTCATGGCTAAACTGTGAGCAATTAAACCTCACACATTACTCATCTTTCAGTTTCTTGAAGAGAAATTGTATTTTTGAATGGAGTTTGTTGCAATCCTTCACAAAAGGAAAGTGAACTTTCTTTGGAGCCTGATTTAATTAAAATTCAGTACTATTCTATCCATAGCAAATAGATTGTACTGAATAACATTAACAAAAATGAGCAGAGTGCAAGAGGGTAGAGTAAAAAGATCTCAGTCATGATTTTTAAAATAAAGGTTTTGCAACTTACAGTGTGAGGATAGAATTATGTTCCTTTTAACTCAAACTCTTGCTTCATAAACTATTTCTTATTTCACATACAATGGAATTGCTGCCACCTACATTAAATCAAGATATGTCTTCAGTTCCTTTAGAATTTTTTTCAGTGCTTTCTTAATGAATTTGATGTCAGGCTGAAATCAGCAAGGGCAGAAATGATATGTTTGTGCCATCTCTGCAAAGATGCAGGATGAACAATAACTGCGAGAAAGGCTCCTCATATTATTATGTTTCAGTCTTAAAAGCAGAGGAAGGAACGGGACAAAATCAGAGTTTTGGTGCCTTAGTTGAAAACAAAATCAACAAATGCCGATTTTCCAGCTCAGTTTTTGCCAAAGTCTAATGTGACTGAGAATTCCCTTAATTTTTTGGAATAGAATGGAAGAGTCATTTTAAGCCAGAATTTCAAGCAGGGTAACAAAATTTCATGTCAGTGGATCATGAGAGCTGGACTCACTATGTTTCCTCAAGGCTTTCTTCATCTTTCATTAGCCAAAAAAAAGTCTCCAACCTTGATGGCTGCTAACTCAGTGAAGAAGTCAAACCCTGACTGTAAATAGAATAACTTCTTTTATTGCAAAAGATATTTCTTGTTCAGAGATGAAGTACATTGACTGACTGATGTTGGAAATTATTGGGATTCCCTCGTGATTACTGATCTTTTTTTTATTTTTGTTCAAATGGATACAAGTCTTTTATCCTCAAGCTTTTCTGACCCTGTTTTCTAATGCAAGATTTACATAACAGTATCTAATTTCACTAACCTACAGCATTGTTGGGAGGTTTTGAAAAGTAGATGAACGTGCACTGAGCTAAATTATGTATGTCTTCAAAAAAAGCAATACAAATACTTAGAATGAAGGCCATTTGCACAATCAAAACTGCATTAGAACACATCTGGCATACATCTGTAAAGGCAAAACTGGCCAGGAATCAGGCTCTAGTGAAATAATGAATTTTATTACATTTTCTGTGCTGGGCATATTACAGTTACTTCACCTCCGCCTGCCCCATCCATTATACTAGTTAGTTACTTCTTCCAAGATAAAAGAATCAGGTTCTTTTACAGCTGTAATACTTGGAATACCGTACCTCTAAGAAGGAGAGGTTTTGCAAAGACGACAGCATAGAATTTTCGTGGCAAATGCAGTTTAAATTCAATTGACATGAATAAGAGCCTAGAGTTTCAAAAATGCTCACTACTCATCAGTTCTCACTGTTCTCAGTGGAAACTGCTGGGTGCTGAGCACTTTTGAAAAAATCTTTCTGTACTAGATGTCCGACTTGGAACTGCAGCATTTTGAAGCTATTTTTAAAACCTGGCCCAATATTATTAATTATTGTATTGTAAGGCAGGGTGATAAGATCCTTTGTCTAGGACTACGTACTATATGTTTTAACAGTACTATAAAGAATTAGAGGAACATGCAGCAAAGATAAAATGTGCATTCATGAATGTGGTTAACATAACCAATTAACATTATGCAAGTAAATGAGCTATTTGTTTGTTATTGCATTGTAAAAGAAATAATATTTGCATGCTCAATTTACCTCATACTCAAGGATCTAATCTGTTGCTTCCCAAATACATTGTGAAAAGAAATGTACATGTGAAATCAACGGCTAATTGCACATGCAAACTCTATGCTGTTTTAATTGTAATAGCTGCTTCTGCCCACAAAAATGCACAAATTCGGTTTATGCATTCAAATAAACTAATTTTACCAGGTGTCTATTAAATTGAACTTGCCATTGTAAGATGCACTTGAGAACATTAAAAAAAACTTGCAAAATGTAATTCTGTAATCCAAAAGTGACTCCATATGAATTTTATATTGCTCCACAACAAACTTAGTCAGATTCTATTAGCTTTATTAGATTTTAGCTAATAACTCATTAAGGAAGCACAGTTCAAGGATAAATGAACTACCTTATGTTCAATAGTTCTCAGAATTATTTAATAAAACCTTTCTACAGGTCTACAGTTATGTTAGTCACTGATCAAAACAATTAGGTTTAGAGAGAGTAGCATCTCACAACAGTAGAGAAAAAATCAATTTTTGTCATAAGATGATTTACTTATGTGTCCTTAGAAAAAAATCTCTGCAAAATCAGAATAATGCGGCAGACCCACGCTGTAATGTCACTTGTCCCTGCCTTCCCTTTAATCCTGACCCATAAGTTCTCAGTCCCTCATCCATCCCCAGGCAGAGCTCCATGTACTCCAGCTGGTCACTAACATAGATAGAGACTGACACCTCCTCCTTGTCTCCTCGGCCTGTCCTTCCTAAAGACCCTGTATCCTTCCATTCCAACACTCCAGTCATAGCAGCCACGCCACCACGTTTCCATGATGCCAATAAGATCATAGCCCTGCAGGCACACACACATTTCTCACTCCTCTTGTTAATTCCCTGTGCTACACTCGTTTGCATAGAGGCATTTAAGTTGGGTCCCTGATGAAGCTGATTTACTGTCTGGAGCAGCTGCTGTTCCTTTGTACTGCACTCCAAGTGCTCTCCTACTGACCTGTTCATTGAGGTTCCCTTCCCCAGGCAACTTAAGTTTAAAACCCTCTTTGAGAGCTTGGTAAGCCTATGACTGAAGATGCTCTTCCCCTTCTGTGACAGATAGACCCCATCAGCTCCCAGCAGTTCTTGTTTCTCAAAACAAGTCCCATGGTATAAGTATCTGAACCCTTGGTTGTGGCTCCAGTCTTGTAACCATCTGTTTACTCAACAGACTCAACCGGCCCTTTCAAGCTCCATCCCTTTGACCAGGAGAACTGATGAAAAAACTACCTGCACTCCAGCGTCCTTTACTTCCACTCTCAAGGCTCTGTAGTCCTTCTTGGTACTCCTCAGACCACTCCTAGTGGTAGCACTGGTCCCCACGTGAAACCACAGCAGCAGATAAAAGTCAGTGGACTGTATGAGGCTTGGTGGTCTCTCAGTGACATGAGCCTGATATGAGCCCATGGTAAGCACCACACCTAGACAGTGCATCAGTTTGGCAAATGGGTCCCTCCGTACCTTTCAGAAGAGTTGCCTATTACTATCACCCACTGCTTTTCCTAGTTGCACTGGTTGTTATACGTGGGGCAGATCGGGCTGACTTACTCAGCTCTAGCATCTCTCCTGAGGTGACTGGTCTTTCCTTTTTTGTCTGCAGAGTGGTGAAGCAGCTCTGCAAGGGCACTTTAGTCTCCTGGGGAAGTTTCATTCACCTGTTGGTCCTTGAACATAAGCATCTCTTTCCCAGTCTCACGATTTCAACACTCACCACCCATGCTTCCTAATTAGTCTTCAAATAACACTCACAGAGCAAAAGACAATTCTGTAAGACTACGAATTTGCTTTTTCTTGAAGTATGATGTGATTCATGACAGTGAATCTTCATAGGAAGAAACATGAAGATCAGAAAAGTCTATAAGAGGAATCTTACGGGGTTTCTCTGGGGATCTTATGGGATCAGAAACAATAAGCAATGAGGCATCCAACCTAGCTTTATTTTCATATTGTAGGCTAACTAGTGAATTTTTGGGGTTGATAGAGAAAATGTTATTTTTAGTTGCAAATGAAGTATTATTCAAAACCATAATAAACACTGCAATGCAGTGCCATTGTTTCATTCATTATTCAGAGTGTAACCATGGTATACAGGGTGCTGCATAAACTCCACATTTTTGGTACCTGGTTCAGTGCTACATGGGCTACAAACTCCTCAGTGACTCCAGGTGAATGAAGCACAACACAAACTTTGGAATGAGACAACTACATCAATAATTCTGCAGCTGGCACAACACAGGAGGAATATTGAGGGAATTGGCAACTTTGTGATTCATAAGTATCACCTCATTATGCAGTGGTGAACTAAGAGCTGTGTTAGCTGCCACTGCCAGCTCCTTGGACAGATGGAGAGCCAGCAGTGTCATAGAATACACATATTTAAATCTTTGTGCTTGCTGAAAGCAGAAGTGCAAAGAACAATTTCTTTTCTGACAACTAGGACATCACCTAGCATACAAAAAGGCCTTTCAAAGACCTCATTACATCTGTCTCTGCTAAGAACTCAGAATCTCAGAAATATTAGCTATGTAGACCTTTCCCCTACATCCCTGAAATCAACATTCTTCTTTATTTGGGCCAAAATAGAAATGTCACAAAGTACCTTCAGATAATCAAAGAAATCATGCCTTTCTCACTTTCACTGGGCCTCTGGACAAGAGTGAACCTCCAGGTTTCAACAATTATCTTCTTTCCAACCTGTCTAATCAGGACTCGGCCTCTTTTCTTCTAGTCTGCTCCAGCAATTTCAATGCTGCTGCAATGAAAACCTGAAATTCTAGAGAAAGACTGAGAAATCCCTCTTCCTCTGTAGAACTCTGTAAAATGTACTGGGCAGAAGTACTGAGGAAATGTTTCTTAGGAAATGTTTCCAAGGAAACCTCAGTGAAAAGAGAACTTAATATGATTTTCTTTTTTATATCTGATATCAGGTTCAATGAGAGGCATCCTAAGGCTAGCAAACCTTTTCAACTGCACTTTGGCTGGTTCATGACTTCAAAGAAACTGCAGAAAATAAAAGATTTTTTTTCAGGTCAAATGGAAAACTAAGTGTCAGACACTTGTTTGATTGAATTGCATGTGCCTTCTAGTATTTGTAGAGCCAAAGTAAACCTAGCAAAACTGTTTAGGAGTTAGGTATTTCTGAATATATGTAACATAAATTGGCCCATATCTGCCCTTTTGTGTGCAAGCATTTGAACCATTGTTTAGTGACGCTGGTGTCAGTGGAGCTGCTTCTGAATTACTTTTGGAAAGCATCACTTAGGGACCCAACTTCAAATAAATTAATGAGAAACAGTTTTGCAAAGTTTTATTACAGGGAGTTTGTAATAGATCAAATATAACTTTATTAAACAAATACCATAATGGTCCCTCTTAATTGGCCTGGAGCTTTGATGAGCCATAGCATCTGGGAAACAAGCTACTGGCTGAGTTTTCGCTTGCTCTGATAATTTTAAGCAGCTACCTGCAAGCTCCATTTTAATTTCTTTTCCGTCTTTTTCTTTTCTGTCCATTACCAGCTAGATATTTCAAAACTAAATACATATTTGAATAATGTATAGAATCTGTAAGTCTGTCTTCATGATCAGACTTAACTTGTTTTTCTATAAAAAGAGCTCTTTGATTCTCAGGGGAATAGTGGAATGAATTTACCAAGTGTCTTAGGGTGCCAGATACACAATTCCTATTAATGCTCAGTGGTGGCCACATACCTTTGAAAATCCACCCCTGACAAGGAAAAATGGAAGAAAGCTAGGATCTCCTAGAAACCACAGAATTCAGAATTAATAGACTAAAGCATTTCATAATTAGTAGCAATTCCACTGATAATGTTTCACATGGTATTTAGTGTGATGAAGTGTGATCTGGATTTCCCATGTGGAGTGTAAAAGACTAAGAACTGTTAAGAGCAGGCAGGGGGAGCTGTTCTACTGTGTAGAAAACTCCCCCCATAGAGGCCTGGTCTGACTTCTTTCATAAAAACTAACTTGAGGAGGATTTGTGGTTTCAGTAAAATAATTGCTTTTGTGTACAGTAAGCCATAGAGGTACCAAGGACCTTACAGTAGGCAATCAGGAAAACCAGAAAGCATGGATTTTATCCTTGACACTTTACTGTTATTTAACACACTTGGACAATTTACTTGGCATTTGCATAGAAGATGTAGACAGAAAGCTGCCTACATGTCAAGAATTTTGTTACATAAAAAAGCCCTTTTGTGATAGACAGCAATATTCAGTATATACCTCTGGTACTCTTACACACTTACATCTCTGAAATCTAGAAAGAGTTCAAACATATATATATGTGTGTGTGTATGAATGGTAGATTCATCATGTGTCATTATTTTCTTCTCTAATCAGTCACACCAGTAACAGCTCCTTTAAAACATATTTCAGTAGTCTACTATCTATAAAGCTCTCAACTTGACATGACCTTTAAATGGAGTAGACATTTTAATTTAAATTGCATACAACTTTAATTAAATACCAGGTAAGGACAATAACTAAGTGAATGTCTGTCATTTTCAAGCTGAAACTCAGTTCTCCATTGTGGGGTCTATGCACTTGCAAAGTTTACTCTTTCCCCGCCAGCCCCCCTCCATCTTTTTTACTGTTTGAACCATAATATTACCTCCAAGGATAAGGATAATTACATAAACGCCAAGAAAATCCACTAAAAATCTTGGTTAGAAACATGGTTCCATTACAAGAACCATGATTACAGTTTCATGTCTGAAAGAGCAATCTAAATAGCTAAACTCACTAGAATCTTGGCAAAATGAATGCATGAGTGGTTTCTTTGAGATTCACAGAGGTTAAAAAGCATATTTAAAAATATATAATGAAATATAATTTACTGTAAAGTGTAAGTTTATACAGGCTGGGAAAAATCTTGTATAGAATTTATATCACCGTTTTTCTATTGTTTAGTGGCAAAGTTATCTTTTCAGGAACTCTTTGGTTCAAAGCAGGATGGAATGCCTTTTCCTACTAGGACTACTAAGTGCAGTCTTCACAAAAGAGAATGGAGAAATGAATAGACTGGATTGGAAGGGAACAAAACAACACATGTTATTTGAAAGATGTTAAGTGGATAAAAATATTGCTATATGTTAATAATAATGATATAAAAGAGAAATAGTGAGAAAATGAGAATGTCAGTGACAACTCAAGCATGGCCCAAGCTTTGAGATGGCAGTAGAAAGTGAGAGATTCCATAAACAGAGTACTTCTGATGTGATTTATCTTTCTGCTTAAATCAGGAAATGTCAAACTCTGCCTGTAGAATGAGACTGTAGCTCAAACCTCATTATAGTTAAGACTCTAAAGATTATAGAATACTCAATTTTTTTTTCTCCTCAATCCCTTATCCCACTTTACTTTGTGTATACATATAAAATGAAACAACAGGGGCTTCATAAAATAATTTTTTTGTTGTTATGGCAGATAACTCACTCAAAGTGTTCAGTGAAAATGGAAAGTTGGTAAATTTTGTACAGCACGTAATAACATAAAATACTCTGCAAGAAAAAAAATATGTTTGCTTTTCTTCTCAGTTAGCATTGCTTTTTCCTAAGTGTCTTCTAAAATATTATTAGTCAAAGTTGGGTACACCTAAATTGCTCTTTAAAGTATGTAACTAGAATATTTAGAAATTAGTATCTGCATAGACTAAATTTCTATTTCTTTGCAACCAAGAGAGTTCAGAGAAACTTTGATAAACTTATGCTTGTTGGTTGAGAAATATATTAAGGAGCAAAATGATTAACAGGTGGTGGTTTTGCTTTTGTGCAACTAATACTTTGGGGGTTATAAAGCCTGAAGAAGTGCTTCAGGAGTGCTATTTTAGTCTGCATGATTACCACTTGTGCCAAAGGTAGCAAGCACTGAGTGGGATCAATAAAGAGTCCTTGGCAAGGTAAATACTGTTTCCACAAATTGTGAAGTTTACTTTGCAAAAGGATAAAAGCACAGTGAAAGCTTGCCAGCATCTTCCAACAGTTCTCCATGGAAAGCTGGAGGATCACATGAGCAGTATGACATAAAGCTAGTATTTTGGCAATGGAATGAAGAAAACAAAAAGGCTAGTAAATGGATAGGCAGCAAACTCATTAAATGAGAAATAAGTGCAACTTTGTCTAATGGTGTTGCTAAAATAAGATACAATGATAATCTAATTTTCCTTGTACATGGAAGATTTATTCCCATGAGCTAAACTACTACACCATACAATAGCATGCAGGGATAAATGTTTGACCAATTTGGAAACATTTATCCCTTTAGTTGCCATCAGTTACATTCATTTCTTCAATTGCTCATATATTTTACCTCTTTATGTTGCCTTTTTTATTTCAATGGGGAAGAAAAGGAAAGGAAAACAAAGCTGAATTTCACTTGTTAACTTCGTCCATGATTTTCTGCCACATATTGCATAAAGTAGTGTGTCTTTATTCATTTAACTCCCAAATGTGTATACAACGTCCATATGAATAATTCCTCTTACATAAAATATGCTGGCTGAATATATGTAAATGTGTGACTCCTTTGAGGTATATGACTTTCTAGAAGTACAGAATGAACTCTGATCCTTTGGATTCAGGGCGTTGGGAAACAGCCGTGGATAGGAAACTGGCCTGTATTTTATGGGGCAAGTCATTTTACCTCTCCAAGCTTAAGTGGAAAGTGAGAATAGAAAACATTATCTTTTTCAAGAAAAAACAGAAAAGGTGTTTTAAAACGTCATGCATAATCTTTCAAAATTATGGCGTTATAAATATGGTTCTCGTAGAAAACCTGTGGCGTAGATCAACATGCTAGTATTGTGCAGTACTTAAAGATTATTATGTTTAACTGATTAATATATTTGAAAATGAGAAGGAACCTCTTTGTACACATGGCTTGCTATACTTTCCAAAAAACTTTTCTCAACTAACTCCTTTTCAAGTAAAACAACATTTTGTCCTCTAGGAAACATTTAGCTTTTATTTTAAAGATGCCTGTGATGAAGAACTCATCCCAATCCTTGATGACTTGACTCAATGTTTAACTGCCTCCACTGTTAAAAATATTGTATTTGCTTGCCTTCAACAATACAAGCCAATAGGGTGAAAATCCGCTACTACCAAAATTCTGTCTCGCAGAGACGGAACAGTTCTCATTGAGTCAAGCTTTAAGCTTTTCACTATTAAACTAAGAAGACCCAACCACTTATTTCTTTGTACTCCATGAAACTATTGTCCTGTGACATCTATTTTCCTTTCTGCTGCAACTTATGGGACTCCCTACTGAACCCTTCACAGTATTCAACTTCTTCAAGCATGGAATTGGAACTGCAGAAGCTCTCTGCAGACGCATGGCAGAAGCTCTCAGCACACTGCCAGAAATGGGACTAATGGCATTTTTTTTTCTTTATGTTATATTCACCTGGTTATACAGGATCACTTTAACTCTATATGCCATGGCATTGCACTAACATCAGTGACAGCTTAGTTATTTATTGTGCCCCATTGAATCTTTTTCAGACTAAATGCTTTTGAGGGATGGATTCATTTTTTCTGTAAATATGATTCCTGTTCCTTTTTCCAGAGATGTTGCCCTAATGAAATGGCCATGTTTTCTTTTCCCAATTTGGCACCTTAGCCAGATTGTTCTATATCACTGATGTTCTCTCTCTATTATTTACAGTTACACAATCTTGATTTCTTTTGCAACTGTTTCATAAAATGTAAATACAAACAATAATATATTTCCCTTATACCTCATGTTTCTGATATAACCTAGCAGTTTTATTATGATTCTTCATTTACAATGACATTTGAGATCTTTCACTCAACTAAAAAACATGATATGGACTCGGTGCTCTTCTAGTGCTTTAAGATCTGATGCCTTACTAAGCTGTGATAAAGGCTTTCAGAAGCCTGTTATTTCAACATTATTAATTTTCTAACAAAACCAGTCATTTCATGACAATTATTAAGATTAGTTTGAAAACATATTTTCCACAATATGGTCTCAGTTGTTTTAACTTTATCCTTCTCTATCTCTTCGTTACTTGAGTCTGAAAGCAAAATGACAGACCTTCAGTTATTTGACTTTTCTGGTTCTTCTTGAAATCTTTTAGCCCATGAACTTCCTTCTTCCTTCAAAACTGTTCTCTAAGACCTATTGTGTATCAACATTAAGGGTCTGCAAATTTTCTCAGCTAGTTCCTGTCAAGCAAAACTGGGCAGCAGCCCAGATGTAATTCCAAAAAACTAATGTCAAAAAAGAAGAAAAATATTTGTTTGTAAGTGGAGGATATCAGAAAACTTGCAAACCAACTTTGCATTAGAAAATTAACCAGAACAAGAGCAGAAACATGTTATAACACTTGTCTAGTAGAATCTGGTTAATCTTCTTGGGAATCTCTCCAACAAAGAGATTCATAATGCTTGGATGGGGAGTCTTGGCAGAAGACCCAGATGTGCCAGGAAGTCTTTGTTTACTTACAGGCTTGTCAAGCCACTTCTCTCTGGAATGTCAACCTCAAGACACAGATTGTGGTACAGAGAACACTGTCGCCTTTCCCTGAAGTCTTCTTGCGTGTGGAAATTGTAGTGGCTTAAGGAAGAGATGAAGAAAAGCCTGTATTTTTGAAGAAAACCCAGCAGTCACCCTCTTAAAACATGCTTGTTGCTAAAATTGAAGCTCTCCACTGGAGCAGAAGGCCCTTGGGAAAACACTGCAGCAGCAGCAGCAGCAAAACATGGGGGAAGCCCTGAAGTGGGCCGGTGGGCGACCACTCTCCCTCAGGCACCACTTCTGCAGGGCCACCTGCAGCATTCTGGGGTGCGGGCCAGCAGTGGGCACCGAGACCTCAGGCTCCCGTATTTGATAAACCATTGTTAAACAGTCGACAGTACCATTGAAATTATGGTGCACACTAGACTTCAAAGTGGGAGCAAACAGCATTTTAAGGTAGTATATGCTAGGGCTGCATCAGATTTAGCATTGATCAAGCTCATTCAGGATACAATGCAATACCATATGCAACCTGTCTGAACAAAACTTAGGGTTCTGTTTCTCTTCTCAAAATTTTTCTACCTGCACTTTCTAAATTTCAGTGCAATTGCACTCCTGCAGCTGCAAGCTGAACTTATAACTCTCTTTTTGCTGCAATATGTCATTTACTTATGGTTTCCTCCTTGGAAATTCTCAATATAAATCAGTAGGATCTGCTTTTTTTCAGCAAATATACAATAACCATGATATTTATCAGGTTTTCTTTCCTAGGCTTTGAGTCATCTTACTGCTAGTTATCTGTGGGGTTAATGTGCTCTGAAGTACAATGAATAATTGTACTTGACTAATATCACAAAAAAGGGAGTAAATTCTGACACACTGTCTATTTATCAAAAATGAGCCAACATGAGCCGGCAGTGTGCACTGGTAGCCCAGAAAGCCAACCACATCCTGGGCTGCATCAAAAGAAGCATGACCAGCAGGTTGCGGGAGGTGATTTTACTCTGCACTTGTGAGACTCCACTTGGAGTACTGTGTCCAGCTCTGGAGTCCTCAACATAGAGAGGACATGGACCTGTTAGAGATGGCATTTTTTAGAAGATTTTTGTCTACAAATTGCAAAAGTAATGAAGAAAAAAGTTCTGAGAAAAGAATTATAACAGATATGTTAAATCAACAGGAAAAGTAAGCTGAGGTAGATAAAAACTAAGAACCAACTGAAATAGTAGAGAGTATTCCTAAATCAATGGAAGATGTATTGGCAATGATTAGGTGTTAGACAAAAAGCCTGAGACTGATTTCTTAAAGTATTAATATTTAATGAATTTGCATTTGCACTGTGTTAGACCACTACTTAAAAAATGAAATTGGCTTGCAAGTTTTTATAAGAATTGCTGGTCTGTCAGACACTTGATAGTACATTTTCAGAACTGTGCCTAGGAATTAACATTAATGAGATTTATACAATGAAGTCCCTGGGCACCACTCTGAATATTAGTCTGTCTAGTTACAAATTCAGTGTGATTGTGTAAGTATAGAAGTTATATTTGTTAATAGTATAATAGTTTTATAGTATGAACTAAATATATGTAATAGTTTGATTCTCCCCAATATAAAATAGCATAGTTGCATTAAAACAGTTATTTGAGAAAACTGTATTAGCTTTTAAGGATTTATGGTGGAAAACAAATTTCTTTGTACACAAATTCACCACCATAATATGATATGTATCAGTCAAAAAGTACACTTCTTAATAGCAGAGTAGCTCATAAGAACTGCTATCTAAAAATGAACTTGAAGCACAAAGTTCAGAACCCGGACCAAATTCTTCCTATATTCTGAACAGCTAGATAGAAATAGTTTCACTTTGTCCCAACTTTGCTAATAGTTTTAAGAAAGGAAATATCATTAACTTGACCAAATACAGGCCATAAAAATTGTTGAATATTGTATTCATTTGGTACCAGCCTATTAATATTAGAATTATATTGCATATTTTGTTTATGGTTTGATACTGTGTTGATATATTGCCTTATTTAAAGGAGGAACCTTATTTACCAACAAAGAAAAAAAGCTTTAAAAATAACCTCCAGTAAACCTCAAACATATAGGAGAACGTACTGCTGTGCTTCTTCTAAATTCACAAATCAGATTGGCTACAATACTTTTTTGTCTCTTTTCCCAGTATGTTTTGACTTTAAGTTAAAAACAGAAACTAGGAGAAAAAAAAAAGAAAGAAAAAGTTGAACCGTATCACAGAAATGCACTTCATAAGTCACCAAGTACAGGTATTTACTTCTATCGGCAGCTACTTCTTGTAATCCCTATCTGAAATTTACCATGCTCTATCGTAAAAGTGTCAAGGTTGTTAACATTCATGAAACTTGTTCCAGAAGAACAGCACTCATTGGTTAGAAAAGTTATATTTTCCATCCTAAACTGCTTTTCAGACAGTTTATATCCATTTGGTTTTATGTGAACATAGCTTTTTAGCTCTTCTCATGCTTTAATATTTACCATCTCCGCAATAGTTCTAGGCAGCAGTTACATCCCCTCTCAGATCTTCATGCTTCTAGGTTAAAGGGATAAAATTCTTGTGGCTTCTCTCCCATTCTCCTTTTACCCTCACAATATGTCACACATCTTTCAGTCTACATCAGATTTCCTGAACAAGCAACCAGAACAAGATGTGTTATGATGTGAGAACCTGCACAGACTAGCACAAAATGAAAGATTACCCAAAAACTTTCACAACCTCTTATATTTCCGCATTTATTTACTATTTGGCACCTTTACTGTATAAGGCTTCTTATATATCACAAAGTTAGTACATTGAGACATACTACCATCAGCATTGGAGAGCTGAGCTGTGATAACAGCCTCCCCATCCAGTCTTGTTAGAGAGGTGCTGCACACACTCAAAAAGGTGAAGCAAAGCATCGTCACTGCCCTGGGTTAAGAGCACATACAGTGCACGGGTCATTGCTCAGGTGAGGCTCTGCAATTCACAGAACAAAAAGTAAACCTGAAATTCTACAAATTTTACTATGTTTTTTTCCTACTGCTAAGTGCCACTGAATTATTAAGCCACGCAGACAATAAAGTCTGATGAAACGGCTAGTGACCACCAGCAAGCTTTAGTATCAGCCGCTCAGCTAAACACACTAAGAGTTCAGTAAGTCAGTAGAGTTATCTGGCATGTAATTACAATTGGGTTTGAACAGCTGCTGTTACAATTACTGGTAGATAACAGCACACTGAGACAAAGCTGGCACCTCTAGTCCAGTTCCACAGTGGTAAATAAGAGTAAGTGATCCCCTAGGAGTTCATGAAACTCTTTTTTCTACAGGTTGGAATAGAGTTAAACACTTTCATAAATTTATAATCTCATTCAGACATATGGGTGGCTAACCAGTGCTCTACAAAAGAATTGTTATTTTCACATATTCTTTGTAACAAATAGATCAAAATAGTGTTTCCAAATGTGATGCTTTGAACAACAATAATTTCACGGAATCACAGAATCACAGAATATCAGGGATTGGAAGGGACCTTGAAAGATCATCTAGTCCAATCCCCCTGCTGGAGCAGCATTAACATAAATTCACTATTCACAACAACATTGCTGAAGCCTTAGCAGTACGGGCAAGAAAGACCTGTGACTCACCTTGCCATACCATTCTGGAGACTGTTGTTTCCTCTAGTCTTTTAAACATCCTTTGAATTTCACATTATGAACCCCATGCATTCTCTCCTGGACACAACCTTAGCTATGGCATTAATAATCAGTCCTGAAACTTATATATTTTCTTGTACAGTCATGTATTCACTCTCTTTCTATTCTTACCACGTGCTGTGTTGCATTGACTGGAGCCCAGAGTCTCTTTACAGCACACCACATGCACGTGAATAATTGTCCATTTAACAGTTCCTCACTTGTACTTGCATTACGAAACTGGGAAATAGAGGACTCCAAATGTATTACACATATATTAAATAACATTTTTATCCCTTAAACACGTCCTAAAGTCAAATGTAATGTATTGTAAATTAGAAAATATGAGACATAGTTAGTTGTGTAATTCAACTTAAATCTTTAATGTTTAAAAAAACAATCAGTAGATCAAAAAACTTTGAACAAGTGTATTTCCACACTCTTTGTAATCTGATATATCAGAAAAGCTTTGACTAGTCTTTGATGTGGTAAAAATATTGTTCACTCAGTAACAGAACTACATTTTCATTTATTACTACTAACACACTTCAGCGAAGAGTTTGCAATGTTAGTATTAGAGATGAAGGACAAATTTCCCTTGGAATAGTGCTTGTTTGGGCTGCTGCTGTTGAAACATTGTCATTTTCCACTCAGACAATTTTTTCTAAACCTGGCTATGCTTTATCTCTCTTTGATGGGCTATATACATTCATCTTTTCTTGTTTGTATGTATACTTCACATGCAATAAATGGAAATAACAAAGTCTAGTGCATAATATATACATAAATTTAACACATAAATATGTTAGCTGGTTAGCTGGTTTTAAAGAAAGATAATATATAAGCCTCATAACAGCAGTACTATGACATGCTTGTATTCTACCTGGTAGTACCCTCGGAAATGCGTTCTCTGTGGTAATTATTTCCAATGGGAAATGAATAATTCAGGGGCCATAAAACTGTGATTTCAGATTTGGGAATTACAAAAATACTCATTGGGACATCTACTCAGCTGTCAGCTTCCTATGTGACCTTGGGCATGCCAAAGACTCAATGCTTCAGCTCCCCATCAGTAAGGTAGGAATATTAATATTTCCCTTCTTTACAAAGTACATTTTGAGACAGTAATGGAAGTGATACAAGTACATAAAATAGGTAGAAAATGCACCTGGAAAAAGGCACTAATTCCTATTACCTATTAATATGTAGAAATAAGCTTACATGTGTGGCTTATTTACCTCTCAACGCTGCATCATATCAACTAAGTAGGTACTTGGAGCTCCCTCATACTTGTTATTCAGTCTTTCTCGGGGACGAAGGAACATCAACCTCTATTTCTGTCAAGTTTGAGGCAAAAAGGTAGGTATTTTCCCTACTGTTACTTCAAATGCAGGAACTATGCATGGATGCAGGATGTGAAATGCAGTATGTGAAAGAAAGCAGCAATTTGCATTCAGCCACAAGGAAGATATGAATTTCACCTGACATTTTTGGCAGAATTCTTTCTGATGACTATGCAGAGAAACAGAATAAGGAAAAAATACTTAAAAATTATGTGCTGTAAAAGCATTATGCCAATATATCTGGAGACTAGTTTTTACTTATCTTGCCTGAACAACTGAGCTTATGTAGCATAATAAACCATTTGTGATGTATCCTAGATGTGGATAGACTCATGAGCATATAAATAAAGTGAAGAACCTAATAAGGGCACTGTACTTCTAGCTTCTTTTTTACACACTCTGGTTTACTAACAGAGTGTGATACAAGGTTCCAACAAATCAAAAATACAGAATTGCTGTACTGATCCATCAGTTCATCTAATCCTTCTTTTTTGACAAAGGGTAGATATTTCCAGTCCTTAATTTTAATCCTACTTTTATTCTACCTTAGTACATAGAAGGGTATCCACTGACTGACTATACATAAATCTAAATCGGCATATTTATGGCATACATGTAGTATATTTTTACTCATGTCATACTCTATAGATGGGACTGCTTTCAGAAAGAAGATGAAAGTACCTTTACAAATAATCAGAATGAATCACTTGAATTTTCCTACACAGAAAGGAATCTCCTTTCACAGTCAAACTTTCTAATTTTATAAAATTTTCCTTCTTTTTACCCTTCTTCAACAAACAGAATCACAAGAAACATGTTCAAATATGCAATTCTGCTTACATTGTGGCAGAGAGATAATGGAAGACGGTAAGATTCCCCAGAGGAAAATTACTATGATCCAAACTTCATAGCACAAAAAGGGAACACTTTATCTCTAATGTAGGCATGACTCCACCTTGCTGAATGTCTACAGATCGCTGTGATCATCAATTCACACATCATAGGAACTCCCTACCCTACTCACCCTGTCCCAGGAATAATGTATATAAGCCAAGATGTGTTAAGACTGATAGCAGCATATTGTATTGCAGAACAGTAGCATCATGGTGCTGCCAAGTCTCTGCTGGTCAGGTGGGGAATACAAAAACAGGAGTACATAGAATATACATACATAATACACACAGAACCTGCACCTAATAGCTCATAAAGTGAAGCAGAAGAACTATGAGCACAGAAGAATTGAGAAGCGAAACAAATATAAACCCCTTCTGCCCTGAGTGAATGGCTAGCAGGAACAACACTGTAGCCAAGTGTGTAAAAATGGAGAGCTGCAGAGGACCTCGAAGTGGAATGTATCCTCCTCTTCAAGAAAATAAAGGACAGTCTTCACCTTTGTCTAAAATGAATTGTTTTACTCAGCCAAGTATTTCTTACTGAAACTAAGTAGCATCAACTACACAGCTCAGGAGAAACCTCTCTTAAAACACACCTTATAACAGCGTAAATTTATGTTAATTAACACTTAAACTGTTTATTCTGGAATAACTTGGACAGAACAATAATGGATACAAAACCAGAAGGACAGCTGTCTAATGCTGGCTGAGAATTTCAGCAGGAATGTAGGCATCACTTACAATAGCTTTTCATTTCTAAGTACAATACAGCAGAACATGTGCTCATGTGATATCGAACTTGCCCAAGGACTTCAAAGCAATGCCAGCTAAACACACCTGGCAACACTCCTTGAGATTTTTTTTTTATTCCAGATATTAAATTTAAAGAATTTGGCTTCCCACAGAGCTGAGTCTCTGAATGCCAAGGCTGAAACATTTACTACTTAAAAATAGCAACCTCTGTCTCCCAGAGCAATTTTGGGTTTTTTTTTCATGATGCCACCTAATAACTGAAACTAGGCAGAAACTAGTACTGCTCCCACGAGCAGTTCTAAATCTACTCCCTTTAATGTCATAGTGTATCAATCACAAACACAAACAAAAATTAGACATTCTATGCCATTCTATGGGCGGGCTTTAATTTAAGCTTACATGATTTCTCATGGATGATGTAAGACTTCATGCTATACCTAGATTCTATACCTGACTTCAGCAGCAGGAACCATGGAGATTTTAGCAGTATTTGTAATTAGATGATTTCATGAAATGCTACTCTTCCTCTTCTCAGGTGCCACAAAGTATTAATTTGCTGTTTCGATATCACCAGTCCAGATATTTGATAGATATTAGAAATGCAGCCAAGGTATCAAGTACTTAGCGGTATAGGCATCAGGTGCCAGAACAACAGAGTGCCAAAGATGCTGGCAAGTTCAGTTTTGAAAAACTGGTTTCATTTAGGGAAAGTGATAGCAGAAATCCAAAATGCATTTGTAATACACTCTTTCAAACAAATACTTCATCCAATACTGAAATTCCAAGCATTCAGAGTTGGGTGTTAGTCTGTTCTGCATGTGACAGAATTCTGTTTATTCTGTAAACTTTCTGAAAAATAACTGAAAGGTCCTGGACACAGCAGGCAAATCAAAAGGAAACAAATTGATTAACAGCAGGTTTAACTAAACTCAGAGCTACACGTGATGGCATTTTTATATGCTTGACAATAAGCAGAGGTTTGGTTCCATCAAGCAAACAAACAGAAAAATTACTGACGGCGTTTAAAGTTATTCCGCTACGAAGCCAAACTAACCGCTGAAATGACAGACACACCTGAAGAAGAACTACTGTGGGTCTCCTTAAAAAAAACAATTCCAAAGGAAATGCAGCTTAATGCTTAAGTTGCCTTCCTTTTACCTGAATTTAAAGCTTTGGGGGCCACTCTTGAAAATAAATATACAATGTGTTCTGCTCAAGCATTATCTCTCTTGGCATCCTTGGTGACGGTAACATCACGCATGCTGAGTAAGATGCTCAATTAACCACCAGCAGCATTGCTCAGAATATTTTTATCAGACAGGTATAAAAACCAGTACCAAGAACAAATTGCTGACGTTCATTCTATCATGCAATTTCATGCTAGTAACATTACTACACTGTGGAGACCTGCAACAAGTCTGGGATGGGAAAACCATTATGATCAAGAAGACAGTAAGTATACTGCATTCCCTGACAGATTCTAGCACACTAGATTACTAAAAGGAATTTTTAAGAAGCATAACTCTTCACACTGTTTTCATAGTTTTTCAACAGGCTTCTTTTTCTTCAGAGTTTATGTTCCTATAACAGGCAGCACGAAAGGAAAGAAACGAAATGTGAAGGTAAAGCTGAGATCATGGTACAGGCAAAGAAAAGAAGTGACATATCTCAAGCAAACAATAATGATTTAAATGTTTAAAAAAATGAATTTATTATAACATAAGGAACAGGAATCATTGCAGAGAAGACCAGAAGGAAGAGTGATTCAACAGGCATCAGATTTGATGCTGCATTTGACAGTAAGGAGTGGAAATATAAAAAGAAAGGCAGTGGGTATGCAGGGACAAGAGAGGAGGTAAGAAAAAATATGAAGGGCTGTGTGGGAGGACACATGAGTTCACTCGGAGCAGAGTTCAACGATGCGGCTGTAGGAAGCTGGGACTCATGAAGTCTAACAGAGGTCAGATAGCAAGATCTAATATCTCAGGACGATAGTATGCTGACACTAGACTGATATTGTTTGACTGCACCTGTATACATGCGGTAAAACTTAAATGGCACTAACTTGTGCTATGTGGACTTAAAAAAATCCCCAACACTGCCAGTAAGCATATCTCAGATGCTTTCTAGTGTATTGGCTGGCTCACATATCCTGCCCTGTGGACTCTGGAGCATTGTATGCTATAAGAGTTGTCAAAAGGCTTGGTTTTACCTAAGATAAGAGGATATCTTGACTTTTTAAATGATGTTCAGCTTTTTTTAAGAAAAGTCTTGTTTCCTTTACTGCTGCATTTTTTATTATTACATGGCATCTAGGACAGGCATGCTCCTGGGGATAAATAAATCAGAAAATATGTACATTATGCCACAGCTGCAGGTTTTGCCACTACACTCAGGTCCACTGAAGTCAAAGATTACAAAACGGGGCCTGCATGTGACAAACGATTCAGACCCCCTGGATGTAAATGCAGGGCTCAGCGGCCAGGATTCTTCCATGACCCAGTTTCTTTCAGGGAAACAGATAATTTCTACCTGGGTGCACAGAAGGTAGGATTCACAGAAATGCCAGCAAACTTTCAGTAGAGGAGAAAGATGTTGCTCGGATTAAAAGGTTCATAAAGAAAAGGCAGACACAAAAAGGTGGTCTTCATGAATAACAACTTTCAGAATCTTGAGTATGTGCTAAAAGATGAGAGGTACACGTTTTTTACTCCCTCTTTGAGGGAACTATTTTTTACTACAGTCTCTCTGTAATCTAATCTCCTACCTTTAGGATAATTGGGATCTGCCAGACCATACCCAGGCCAAGCCCCACTATACTCACTTTGGTGTACTTTGCCTAGTACTTTTAAAATTAAATCCTTATTTTCAGGGGAAGATGAAGTTTCTGTAAATTAAATGAATTGGAAGTTTGTGCAATGGACACTTTCTTTCTCCAACTTTAGAAATATACCCTCCTTTTCAATAGTAAATTAACAAATATTTTAATATTACAAGCACTCAAATTTTCTTTTCAGTCCTCATGGTCAAACTAAAAAAGTCCAAAATTTTGCAATATCTCACACATAATGTTTATGGACCCCAAACTCTTTCACAGGTGTTGAAAATTCATAAGCAAAAGGCTTGTGCTCCTTCCCTAGATAAGCAGGTGTTATCTGGCAGTAGAGAGAAATAACCTAATCTTTTTTCATCAGAGAATCCTTCAGAAAAGATTCATGTTGTAATAGCAGGACGTTCTCTCTTCTGTTTCTGGCTGATACTAAATTTACAGCTAGATGAAGGAACTCCAGGCACATAAGGACATGTGGACAAGCAGAAATGTGCATCTGCTATTGACACAGACAATTAACAAACACACTTTGAGAACCTTTGTTTATTTTTCCTTGATGTACTTGTTCTCCTACCATAAATCCATCGGAATATTCACAAGAGAATTTTAATGAAAACGGGAACAATTTTGCCAATGGAATTGGCAAATGGGAAAAAATGGGAAATGGGAAAAAAGCTAAAAGGGATTTTCCCTAAGAAAATCCAAAAATTCCTAACATGGCTACAATAAATGATAATGTTCGGCTTATTTTGGATGCCTATGCCACCTGTGCAATTTCTCTAATTTCTCTCTGATATCTCAGAAACTAAACTATTAGAATTGCTATTGTGGCTACAGTTTAAATCCATTCTATCCCAAAAAGTGATAGGGAATTTTGAAGCCCATATTTCAAGCAGAACAAACACAACTGTAACGTTACTGAATCTATAGCTGATGCTTAAGGGTCTCTGGAGACCATTCCTAGTACCTTGTGTACCTTGGAAATTGCTTCCTTACACCTGCCAGAACTGGTATATATGATGGTGCTTCCATTCAGTAGAGATTAATGACAAAAATTCTGGCAGAAAACAGAACTGAAATTCTCTTCCAAATCAATTTGCAGCAGTGGTAAAAATCGTATCGAACGTGATTCAAGAAGGGCTGACAATGTCTATTCTGAAGAGGTTCATTCTGTTTGGCAAGGAATAAACAAAAATCTATAGGAGTTCGTGGAGGCAGAAACCTCTATACCAGACTAGCTGGCATCAACTGTTTTAGGATCCAACAGAATTTTTCTCTACCTCAGATGCTCCTAGAAATATTTGATTCACCTGGAAAACAAAGCCATGCCTTGCCAAAGAAGGGAAAACCAGACTGGGCAACCATCAAATGCAGATTACTACTACATTCTTCAACGCAGCCCACTGGAAGTTTTGATTTCAGCTTATAGGTATATTATCTTACATGCCTGTGGAAAACAGCTACAATCTCTTGCAGTATTTCTTATTCTTAGAGAAAGTTATTGAGGAAGTAGTGACCATGACAGTAACGTGTGACATCTGCCAATAATCTGGATACCTTGCATCTGGGGACATGGTATGGGAATCTCAGTGACAGCAACCTCTAAGGAACAAAAGTGAGGAGAACAGGTACAATGAAAAGATAGCAAAGAAAGGAGGAGAACCTGGCAAATAATTGGGAAAAAAAAAAAAAAAGATATTTTCAGTTCAGGTATGGGATTTATACCTGCAGAGCATTAGCTCAATTATTTCACATTCTAGATTGAATCTATGCTAGGAGACATTTAGCCTTCCAAGTCAGTGAAGGATGCTCAGGACCAGAACACTTCACATATCCAGGGACCTGTGTTTTTATGAGTTTTCAAATTTTGCTGTTAAGCAAAGCAGGTTACTACTTGCTCTCAAGGGAAAGGCCTACAGAATCAAGAGAGTGTGGGAGATAAAAGGCATATGCTTTCATCATAAATCTGTCAAAGTCTTAATAACTAGCCACTGAAGTTCATACAGCATCACCCACCACAAAACTAGGGATTCATACCAGCTTCAGAATTTTCTCAAATCTCAACTGGAGGTTAGGGTCATTGACTTTAGAAAAGGACATACCAAATTTCTAGGTTCCCCCCCTCTTTCTCTTGCAGTCTTAAACACATACACAGACACACTCTTCCTAAATAGGCTTATTCCAAAACCTATTAATTATACACAGGAATTGATATTGTGTAGTGTATCTGAACAAAGACAGACAAAACTACAGATCAAGAAGAGCTCACATTTTCATGCTCAATTCACTGAAACCCCATCAATATGTTACTAACACCACATTATCAAAATATAGAGTGAAGGACCATGAAAGTAAAATATTGCAGTTGCGTGATAGTCTGCAACACTTTATGCACAATTTTCAGTATTATTTTACTTAATATGAACTTAGTAGCAATAAAGACAGAGAATACAGAAGAGCGTGCTAGCACGTGGACTTCTAATAAAGGACTGTAGCAAACAATAAAGTAATGCAAACCTAGAGAGAAATAATCCCATATATTCCGTGCTATAGTGTTAGTAAATGGGCCTCTCAAACACAGGCATAAATAATCCCCATTTCTTTCTAGTCTGAAAAAACAGGCTGGTATTCTGTCCTAAATGGAGCATTACAATGCCTGTTCTTTGTTCAGTCCTCCATGGAACAGTGTGGTGTGTAAAATTTGTCTAAAAAAGCAGTGTCTCTCTCTCTCTCTTTTTGTCTTGCTGCTACCATGGATATGACATCATTTTTGCCAACTGTTGCTAAGTCATGTACAGAGGGAACATTTCCTTTTCTCACATAGAGGGTAGAGCATGAGCCAGAGCTTCCAAGAGACACAATGTTCTCTTTATGCAGCCAGGGAAAACAGTAAGAGAGGGCTGCTGATGGTCTGGGAAATGGCGGGCAGCCACCGAGCACACAAAGCTCACAGCGCTGCCTGGCTAGTCTCTGTTCCCACTAAATTGGTGGCCTATTTTCTCATCTCAAAGAAAGGAAAGGGAGGGAGAGAGGGGAGCAAATGAAAAAACCCTGCATCTTTGCCACCTAACCCTTGCTTGAGGCAACACACAGGTCCCTTGCCCTTCCCAAGGGGGGCTGCATCCTCTGTTGGAGAACAGGAGAGGGAGCACTTATGATGGATCTGGCAGCTGCTGCTCCACACCCTGCTGCATGCTGCACACGTCAGCCAGGAGTAAAATGACTGGAGGAAAAGAGAAACTTCCAGAATGGAAAGATGTTAGGTCCAAAAAGGACTCTCAACTAAATTATGGTCAAATTAAGAATCACTCTAAGACATATGTTTTCTGGATGCCTGTAGTCTTAAATGCAGGTCTTGTCCTAACTCAATATTTCCTAGCAGGCAAAATGACTGTTGAGATCAATGTAAATGTCATATGAGAAAGGATTTTCGATACAAGAGTTTTGCTTATTTCCCACTCTTACATAGCTTCAGTGATGTAGACTACAGTGTTACAGTTTACCATGTTCAACACAATAAAACTTTTTATAATAGAAAGAAGTTCTACTTACTTCTCAGAAGACATCAATGAAGTGTGTTTCCTGTAACACTTGTAGAAATTTTACAACTGAAGCAATAGCTAAATTTCCCCCAGGTCTGAAAACTTTCCTATCTCACATTGTGTGACCTGGAGGAAAGGAAAATGTCCACATTTTCTTTAATAGAAGAGATGATTTCTTTTTTCATTATTGCAGCTATTCATCACTTATTAATTTAATTTACAACAGACAGACAACTGCTACTTTTGCTTACCTATATCCTACAAGAAAAACAGAATTTCCTGCATCTCAGATAACATCACCAACCAGAAATATTGATTACCTTTTGTATTTTGAAGAACTTGATTGCAAGGTACAGGGGATGACATTTTGCAAAGGTGAAGGGCTGTGTGTGTATGTGTGTGTGTGAAGAAGGGAAAGAAAAAAAGAAAGCTGTTGCTTCCATAAGACAGAGGATGTATTTACATTCAATCTAAAAAACTATTTCTCCATTCCATAACAACCAAAGTTCCTGGGAACTGCCACCTTCCACCAGGATAAAAATTTACTCAAGCTAAGTTCTCTCAGGAATAGGTATAAATTTCAAATATATGCTCCTGTTTGTTCATAATTATTAATTTGTGCTAGAAAATAAGAAGAAAACACAAATATGCTAACTCAAACGTTGCTTCAACTGGCTGTTCCTGCAAAAACCACCAGTAGGGCACACTAAATGAGTGAAAGATTTTCATAATTATTTACAGATATGTGAAGTTGATCTTAACATGGTTAATGGTAGAAAGAACATACATTAAGAAGCAAAGCCTCTCCAAAACAAAGTCTCCCTTCAATATATGACTTCGGCCTTCCTATGGAAATAATTTTCCATAAATTGCATCAACACAGGCACCTATGTGACAAAGGCAGACATTTCACTGATACATGAAACATCTGTCATGTGGTATAATACTGTAATTATTAAAAAATACTCTGTGTATTTGCATTTCCACGTACAGATGCATGTATGGCTTCTGAAGAGAAGCTTGAAGTGTGGACTTTCCAAAACAGCAGTTATCCATTTATTAAAAAATGGACTCCAGTAGTTTGACAGGATGGGTTTAACATGTAGTACATAGCCTGGGGCATAAAAGAGACTAAACTTCTAGCTCCCACTCACAGTTAGATACAGCATCATGAATAAGCAGTGAGTTTCTGTCCTCAGTCATCAAGGGAAGACTTGATCTTGCTCTCAAATATGAAGGCAGGTGTCTTGTAAAATCAGCTACTCTACTAGCACTGCATGTGATATTACAAGACACCAAGAGATGTATGCTGGCTTACCAGAAAGAAAACTCAAAGTGCATAAAATAACCCTCCTACAACAAGCCCTGCCTGCAAGCAAAAAAAGAGATGTGTACGGAAAAAAGGGCTAATGGAAAAAAAAAAATCCCAATCCTGTGCCCACATCTTCAGTGCGAGAAGGGGAAAAAAATGGCAGTAGATATACATATAAATTCCCAGAGTTCAATTGAATCACAGCATCAGAAGCAAGGAATTTATATAGAGCCTTTTAGAACAGTTTGGACTCTACTGGCATGTGTTTTGAGTTCACTTGCGCCTGAATGCCCAGGAAGGAAGCAAAGTGAATGTGCAGTGTTGAGCTTGCAGGATATGTCACTTGAGAGGGTGCTGGCATCAGCAGGGTTCATTTTCTTCTCAGACCCCAGAGCCGCACAAGTGTATTACTGTGTGCTTTTGTGCTACACCAGGGAAGCTGGAACAATTCCACTAACTATATGGATGAAAAGATGGATGGAATGCATCATCCCACAAAAATGCACTC
Organism: Nycticryphes semicollaris; assembly: GCA_013400055.1. NCBI lineage: Eukaryota > Metazoa > Chordata > Aves > Charadriiformes > Rostratulidae > Nycticryphes > Nycticryphes semicollaris. Next base: position 917,610 of record VXBJ01000599.1, read on the forward strand.
TTTTCCCCCTCCTTCCCTCCCAAGAGATTGCTTAAAAGGGGGAAAACGTGATCTCTTTTGTAAATCTCTCACAGTCCTTTATTTCGTGTTTGCACTGAGTTTCCTTTAGTCAAACATAAAGTTGGAACTCAAATATTATAGTAACTTAATGAAACTGTTCTTGCTGTGAGAATTCCCAGCACTGCAGATCCAGATTCTATTACACATGAAAACTCCATCAAAGAGGGGTTTTAACTTAACCTAGCTTTCCATTGTTTTGATGGCACTTGCTCACTTCTCATTTGTTCATAAACTTACATTTCCTGCTCCCCTCCTCCCTGTCAGACTAAGGCAAAACCAGATTTACATGAATTAACACAAAAACCCAAGGATTAGCATGGAAAATATCCTAAAACAAATAATTCATCTTTGAGAGGATCTTCTCATCAAAATTCACAACCCTGGAAGTCTATTTGCATTAATTATTTAGGACAGTTTACTAAAGAGAATATGAATAGCATGTCTGTTTCTTTTTTTACTAGATGAACAACTTTTTGCTAATTAGAGACAGAATAACTAGCATCATCAGGAGAGAAACATGCCGCTAGGGAAAAGAACGCTACTAATGTAATGAAACATTAAAGGAGATAATGAACCTAGTCAATAGATAATTATGTATTTTTGTCAAAGAAAGGTATGATTTTTCATATTTGATGAGTCTGAAGCTTACGGACTCTGAGAAACTGCCATAAAGCATCGAACAAAAGTTCTACAATGGACATAGATCAAACTGGTTTATAAATATATTTAAAAGAATGTAATCAGGACCCGAGCTGCTTCCTCTCTGTTTCAACTAACATACATGGTGGCAGGGTGAAAAATGAACAGAAAGAGTTTGATGTATTTGCAGTGTGATTATATGGTACCAATGGAATGGAAAATGTTAAAGGTACTGAATCTTTCCAAGTGAATTAAATGGGCATCATTAAATAGTCAATCATTTTCTAAAATCAGTACATTGCAATATCTGGAGCACTTCAAAGTGTTAGAGATTTTAAAATGGAAAGGGAAAAACTGACCAGCTCTGTGCTGAAGAAACCTCTCCTCCCTGCAAGTACTAGTAACTTCACTAGTACTACTAAGAACTAAGAAATTATTATTGTGAATAAACATAGTCATTTTGACCTTTAGACTCCTCAGTGGGGCAAATGATGTTGGGCAAATACATAGTCATATCTACACATATACCCATGTTGGACACTTCTAGACTGCCATTTTAAAATCCCATTTACCCTTACCATTTAGATGCTGGATAATTCAAAGATGAAAAACCATAACAAATAAATGAAAGTTATTAAGGGAGTCTTTGAGGCTGTTTCTTTTGAATAAAGCAGTAATTTCAAGGAGCTTAGTATGTAGAAAGTGTTTATTAGGGATTTAAAAAGCAATTTGAATATAAAAGAAGTGATTTGGACCTGCCTTACCAGACTTTTCCATGACAGTGCCCAATCCCCCCAAATTAAATATAAACCCCCCACATTATAATCTAAAGTGATGCAATAAGATTTGATCTACCTATGTCCTAGGACTATTTTGTTCACAGAAAACGCATCCTGTTGCAGTGCATTTTTGAAAGTGTGAACATAATGCATTAATTGAACATTTCATAGACTGCTTTTTGTATATTAAAAAACTTAAAGGACTTAGCAAGAAGAGTCTCCTTTCAAATATTAACAAGAAAACTGCTCTTGTGAAAGTTTTAAATCCTTTCTCATATGTTAATAGCGAAAAACTTTTATTTAAAAAAATCTTTTGTTAAAGTTGTGAAGCCTTGAAATGTTTTAAATATTCTATACTTAAAATTAAAATATACTTACAGATGCAACATATTCAATATAATATACAAATGTATACATTCAAGTTTTTTTCCTATTAGAAGCTGGGGTGCTAATGGATGAAAAAAATATTACAAAATCATATTCTGACAGAAATGTAATATTCAAAGTCCCAGTGAAATGAATCCTATTGAACCACAGGAATTCTTTACTATCATTTACTTTTCTATTGTGAAGTTATGTTGGAGCTGCACAGACTGACTCAATTTCTTATGCCAAATAAACTAAATTTCAGAGATCCATTCATGTCCCTTCCAAACAGCAGGGGCTGCTGTGTAGTAGGCTACCTTGCCTGAAGGCTAAATGAAAGGAAATGGAAATCGCCTACAGAATAAATAAATTAAATCTTGTAGTATGGCCCATGTATTAGAAAAGACTGAGCATAATGAGACATCTCATCAGGGTAAGAGTAAAAGGAGAATTCATATTAATCTCAAATCTTCTTGGAAATGATGCATTACAGCCTGCTGCAGAATTTTGGGAAGAAGCGCCTCCACTATTACTTTTTGGACATTTTTCATTACACCGTGCTGCCAGGAAGCCCTGAATGACAGCATTTATGAGTTATGATGGCACAGATTTAGAACTATGGATGCTACTACACATTTCCATCTTATCCTCTGGTAAAGTCAGATTTGTCATAAGATGACCAAAACCACACTGGTCCATATTCTCTGAACCTTAAATCCACATTTTCTTTCAAAAAATCAAGATTTTGTTTTGAAAGAAGCACTCAAGCATATATTAATAGGAATTCAACACACAAATGAGGTAGAATTTAGGTCTAGGTATGTTTTCCAGGAACAAATTGTGTAGTACTTAAAGTAAAAAATTAGATTCTCATCCAGTGCAAACAGAACACTGACCTACAAATGTATATTACTTATTCACTTTTTCTTTCTATTCCCTAGCCTTAGGCAGAGGTAGAGAAGCAACTGTTTAGTAAGTGTGACTATACTTCAACTGAGACAACAAAAAAAAGTTTTGAAATTAAATTTCCATAACAGCCCAATTTGATTATGTGTTTTTCCTGAACAGCCATCCAAATTGAACTTTCAGTCTTCCAAGCATTGTTGCTTTAATTTTCTAAATTTAATTTAATGCTGAAGAACTTTTTCATTTTCTTTCCTCCTTATTCACAGTTTTTGTTGTCTGCTACTCAGTCGATTAAAAGTTTACATTTATATAAAAAACTGCACCGCATCCATTTGGTTTTAAGTACAAAACCAGGTATCTTAAACTCAGTTCAGCAGGGAAATACTGACACCTCAGATGTTGTATAGCTGCTTCTGGTGATGCTAAGATGTCATTTGGTATGTGGAATATCTTTTGTTATACAAAGTTGGATTCCAAAAACAGAGGTTTCTGGTATATTTGAATCATAAATTTCTGATAGAAAAATTCAGGGTTGGTTGTACTTTGCAAAATCTCTGTTGATAAGTCTGTATAATCTGACATTCAAAAAAACCCAAAATGCTGCTCCAGGTTACAACTTGGAATATAGATTTCAATCAGGGAGAAATATTTTTTCTAGTACTAAATTATTATTATTATTATTTGGTTTGACTCAAGGAGCAATTCAGTAGACTCTTCCTCTTTTCTGGTAAAGAGAATCCCCTACAAGTAATGTAAACCATAACATGTAAAAGATACAAATCAACATTATTTTCTGGACTCATACTGGCATGACATACCATTGTGATAAAATTAGTATTACCCTTCTGAAATGGAAAACAATACATTAGCCAATTCATAGCTGACATAAAAATCACTGGAACTAATTTGGTCGAGCCTGTAGATAACTCACACTCATTTTCTTTGAAGTTACAGTAGCAGTAACCTCACAGCACCTTAATCACAATAAAAACAAAATTAAGTGCTTTCATTCCTGAACTGTGAGTTAAATTTCTCTAGAAATATTTGTTGAATCACACAAACATGAAAAAGTTGCTGTTTGAAATCCTAGGATGAAGTAGAGTCTTACATTTTACAAAGAAATGAAGGAAAACATTAGATGTAACTAATGGACTCAAATACACATGTGAAGGTGATATAAGGTCACCAGACTCAAGAGTTCAGCTGGATTAGTGAACACATACCCATGTAGTGGTATTCCAAATGGCAGAAATCAGTAAGATTTGTAACTTATATGTATTTTATATATAAGAAATTATATAGACAAAGCATATAGGGCTGAAAACAAGAATGGAAATGTGTGTGCATATATGCATATAAATGTGCTGATACCCATATGTATCTTTAAATAGGTAACCACACAATAAAAAAGCATAAACTGTTTCTCATGTGCAAATATAGACCACCCTCTGATAGCCCTTGGTCAGGAAATAATAAAAATCCTCTGGTTTATTTCTGGATTATGTTTGCAAGAGACTGGACACGTAGGCTGTATGAATTTGGAAATGTCCATCCATTTTTCTCAAAGTTAAATATTTACCGTTCACCTACATGTTGACCCCGGGTCACAGCTTGAGACCTTCAGGCTGTCAGAAGATCTTTTATCTTTAAGGATTGACCTTAGTCATCTGAGTGTGTCAGACCTAATGGGTGACCTAAACAGCTACAACAGATTCAAGTGCTCCACTGGAAAACTCTGCTCATCAGTGAAACAAAAATCCAAACCACCAAAACTCACAACTAAAACCCTATCTATAACTACATTAAAAAAGCATTGTTTTCAATACATCTCATTTTCAGCTGTGATCTCAGGCAACTGTTCCATGTGATGCTTTTAGTGAAAATACAGTCTGGTTTGTATTCAAAGATAAGAGTCTGATCTGTAGCCAGTAAGTGGTAAATTTAGCACACTGCAGAGCACACGGTTCAATATCTATACATGACACAGAGTTTAGAGTGAAGTTCCACACCTTGCTTCTTAAAGGTTTACTTGTGCTCACTTTTTACTGCAACCTGAATCCTCTTCTTGATTTAATATGTGATATAATATATGAACCCACAAGCACAGTACTTGGCCCTTGTACTCTGAGGATTGTGAGTCTCTCAGAAACCATGAGAACTCTTATCAGAAGACGTAATGGGGAATCTAATCCTGCAGATAAGAATAATGTGGAGTGGGAATACGGAGGAGGGAAGAGGTGGTGCAGAATCTATTTAATCACTTGAATAATGCTGTAAGCTCTTCTTCAATTTATTAAATTTATCTACTTTCCGCGTCCGGTTTACATGAATAGATAAACATCTTGTTCTAGCATTTTGATAGGATCATAAAAGAGGAGGAACTTTGAAAAAATAAAAATCCTAGAGACCTCAACAGTGTTGTACTGAGATTTCCAGTATCCTTTCTCTTTAAACCCATAAATAAAGAAACATAGCGTGGCATGGATTTATATGCAGCACTCCCAAATGATTTCAGTGGGATTTACTTTGAAAAATCAATGGTGTGACACATCACAAAGATAGACTTAATTTCTTCCATACTGTAAAGCAACAAAATACATTAACTACGACAAATTACAAATTGTTATTAACATTCATTTTGTTGGATTATAGCCTGTACTATTTAGAAGTCAAATAAAAATCAAACCAGAGAAAATAGATCTCATTTCTTTGCAAAAGCAAAATGGTATATAAAAAACAAGTAGTAGAAGAAAAAGATGAAAACGTGTAATGAAGACTCCTCAATGTTCAGAAACCCAAAGTAGATAAAAGCATCAACAATGTATTGAGCAATTAAAACATGATTTTATATAGAACTATTACACATTAAAAAAAAATCCCCTTCAAAAAAAGCCAGAGAATTTTGCATTTTTCTACATGTTTACTATTTGCTATGCCAAAACCTCAAGCAATATACTAATATCAATGAGACAACCAACTTTCTGACAACAAACTTCCAGGACACACAAGAACACACAGCAACATTATGTCCTGTGTTTCCTGTTATAGTGCAGAAATAAAATTATTATGCGCTTGCAAACAAATCCCAAACCATAAACTTTTAAAGCTGTGACAACTGGATTCATTCAGTGGAGTCTGATGTAGTTACTGTACTGGAATGTGTAGCTTCACAACCAAACTAAAATTAAAATTAACCAAGTTAATAATTACACAGAACTAAAACACTGACATCACACTTTTGAGGGGGGTGTGTGTTTGGTCTAATTTTAAGGACATTAAGAAAGAGCCAATTTATCTTAGTATGTATAAGCATAGGACACACAGCACATAATGTTGCTTCCCAAAAGCACTTTTTTTTTTCAAATCTGAACCAAAAACTTTACACCAAATTCACCTACAACACATATTTCTACACTTTAATACTCTGAACTCCTTAAATACTTTCGGAAGTTCTCAATGCCTCAATACCTGTTACACTTACAGACTGCTGAAGCACACCAAGAAGATGGCTCGTTAGTACTAGGCGGGTAAATTTAGTGACACTGTAACCTACTGACCTGGAAATAATTGAGAGCACTAACTTAACTTCACCATTCGCTATTTTTTATTCACTGTAATGAAATATAACAATTAGACCTTTTGAAGTCTATAGAGATTTTTTTTTTTTTGTCCTAAAAATACGACTGCTTATTTAAATTCTGGTTTTGGGGAATATTTTTTTTCCTTTTTTTTTAAGCACTTTAATTTCATTGGCTCCTTAAAGGACACAAAACACTGGATTCTCTTTTCAAGAAAAGCAAAAGAACTGAAGACAAAACACCACTATCTACATTGAAATATTTTTCCGTTTGTAAGCAACTAAAGTTCTAAAAATAATGTTCTATAAGTCACACATGAAATTTACATTAAGTTGTTATGGCAACTATATTTTTTTAACAAAAGGAAATAACATATGTTTGCACTTCGACAGAAGTGATGGAATGTTATCCTGTTGAGGTTCTTAATAAAACATAGAACCAATTATACACAGTTATTCTTGTAATTACTTTGTACTAGCATTACCTACTTCTTTAGGGAAAGGTTCAGCATCCCCAGGGAGTACACTGATATGATCACTTGTTACTCTGATCACTTCTAGTTTCCTAGATTTTATTGGACATAAAGTGAGCTTGTCAAAAAAACTGTGGATGGACAGTTGACATATTCTAATTTCACAGTATCAGAAGCAAAAATGGATTGAGGAACCACTCAGAAATAACCTATGCTGGTTAATGCTTTGCTGAGGAAAAGACCACTAGTGTCATTTATAAAGTTGTCCTCCTCATTTGTATCAATTAGGTTTTCCCATGACAGATTTCATTACAGTATCAATGGCACAATACAAATAATAACATAGCTTTGGTATTTCTATATAAAAAAGGTTTCCATAACTATAATGAAAGTCATAGTCATTGGACATCATGTTCCTTATTCATTCTAGCAATGAAAAAGCATTCATTCATATTTCACAGACTAGGTGGAGTGCGGGGATTGGAGGAGGGTAGGGAGATGCTAAATAAAAAGGCAAGGCCTTGGTGCATGTTGCTGAAAATCTTCCTTTTAGCATACGCATAAAATTGCCAAAATCCTACCAACATTTTTTTTTCCCTTTCCTTTCTCTTTAATCCTCAACAGGGTCTTCACAACGTCCATTTAATCTTCAGGAGAACAAATGTCACATGTGAGTCACTTTGCTTCACTCTATCAATTATGCTTTGTATAGCTTTGTACAGCTTTTTGCATGTTACAGCCAAGGAGCAGGTTTGTTCTGGTGGCCCTGTACAATTGTGACAGAAATGGCATGCTACAAGCAGCAGTGATGTACATTAAAAACAGACAAAAAAATTTCCTCCTGAGGCTTAAATGAATAAGCTCTCAAGAAAAGTAATGATGGAGCAAAGAAATGCTGTGAGCCAACTTTGTTTTGATGTAGACAAAAAGGAGGATGAATAAATCAGTCAGAGCCTCCATTCCATTGATATTTCTAAGCTGTATTGAGGACTACTTTGCACAAGATTGTGCCCAACAGACAAAGCCCCAAGCTAAGGGCAGTGCAAAGACAAACTGGCCAAAGGGAACTGTAGGAGGTAGTGTGCCTCACTGCTTCTGTTTTACATAGCTTTTATTCAAGCTATTCAAAAAGCATTAACTTGGAGTCTCACCATCTCGTTTGAAAACTATGACATCTTCTTGGAAGTGCAAATTCACCAAAAAATATTCCTTTTAGTGTAAGCTTAACAGTGATTTCATTGAGTAACTGCCAAGTTTTCTACTACACATTGTTAAACGTAACAAAGAAGTATGAGGAGGAAAGGAGAAAATAAAAGAGTTCATTGAGCTCAGCAAATTGTACAAAGCTGGGTCTAGAGAGTAGTTCATTTTTCCCTTGCAAAAACATTGGATTGCCTCCAAAACGGAGACTCTACAGACTTTCTTCATAGCACAGTGTCAATGCTTTCAGGGAGGTTTCCTTCTTCTGGGAAGAGACAGGTGTTTGTCTACTCATTTTCTGGTCCTATGAAGGATACTGTTCAGGCTTGTAACTGACCTGGCATGGGTTACGCGTATGGGCTGCCCGAGTCCATCATAATTAGTATGGATTCATTAGAGGGATCAATAGTGTGTGTCAATTCACCCACTCCCAGTTTTAAGAAATTACATGTTTACTGTTAAAAGAGCTCTGAGAAAAATGGGGAAATTGAGACCCAATTTAAAAGTTAAATGCTGGAAAAGTGAGAACCCTGATGGACAGGCAAAAGCCCTCTGTGGGCATACTGCATACGCTCATTTTTACTATGCCAAGAAGCTCTGCTTTGTTTTTTGTTGTGGACATTTAAAATCCCTGTCACAAGAGAATTAAGCCTACATGTGGAGCAAAATAGTATGTATCTTCAGCAAAGATCTGCTGAAGGTTAAGGGAATTCCTAAAAACATTGCATACCTAGAATCAGATTTTAAATATTTAAATATTTAAATATTTTTCATTTAGTTTTAAATATTTTCTGGGAACAGTTTATCTCCAAAGGGTATAATTAACAAATTTTAAAATGAAAGAATTAAAAAATGGGGGGAATAAACCCACCTGATGCAAGAGAACTTATTCAGCAATACAGCAACAGTGACTGTGTCCTTGTTTAGGCTGTAAAAATCTAAAACAGCTGTGTCAAAATCCTGCCCTGTTGAAACATGTAAATTCTGCTGGCTTCGTTGCTGGCATCAGTAAATCTGAATTTTACCCTCTCTGTGTGGCAGCCAGTAAATTTTCTTTTGTTCAGTAAGAAACAGAAACCACAGCCCATTCACTAAGAATAGTGATTTGCATGAACATTATTCATGTTTAACCACATAGAGGTATTCTTTTGGTGATATATTTTCTCTCTGAGGACATTTTGTACTATCTTTCTGAGACTGCACTAAGAATTTTATACAGTGACTGTCTATTCTCATAGTAAAACTACATGTGGTTCTCCTTGTGCGCACCCCTACACACCTATGTACTTGCTATTTTACTCTTGGATACATCAGAGGGAAAATGCACGATCTTATCATAGTGGAAGAAAGAATGAGAAATTATATAAACACAAATCTATTATTTATATAGTTTTAAGACTGTTATCATTTATTGTCTTTGGAAGCTTTGTGACACAGATTAAATGAAATTAATAACTTGATAATATATAGAAGGCCATTAAGAAAAGACTGTATTTACTAGGACATTCTAAGAAACAGTTAGTTTTATTTTAATCAAGTCTAACTTATAATCTTCGCTGCAAAACAGCAGAACTAACTGGCAGAATAGGGGCAATTTATGATATTTTAGGGAAGTATCATGCTCTGATTTGAAAATGCACAGAGGTTCAGTAGACTCAATTTTACATTTAATTGAGGTGACTTCCAGATTGCACTTTTTAATTTAATAATCATCTAAACAAATGAGTCTTTATTTTGTGCTAAAGTTCTTAATTTCAGTAATCTGTTCCGAAGCCAAAAGCCACTCGCGCTGATCTAGTAAAAAATTGTTTAATCAAAGGTTGCATATGATGATAAATTGGTATGGCATTTGTTCTTCTGGCCTTTTAATGCAAGAAAAAGAAGCGGCCTTCTAATCAACCTGTCCGGTGACTCCTTCCAGACCTTGCCTTATTTTACAGGATATTACAGTTAACCAGTAATTACAATTACGCAATACCAAAAAGCAGAAAACAACAATGAACAAAAACGTGAGACATTTGAAGACTAAAAGGGTACATTTAGATAACCATAAAACTTAGTCATTATCTTACTGATAACAAAGTAATAAAACATAGTCATTACCCTACCGATAGCTAAAAAATGAAATAGATCGCTACCGAGATGAGACACACAGATTTGAAAAGCATTAGGTCTTTCAGTTCAAGATAGAGTATACTTGACAATGTAGAAAGGTCAGTGTGAAATGGAAACCAGTGCTGAGCACACAGCCGAATGGGGAGTAACTTGCCTGGCCCCACTCTCTTTGTTAGTCTTAGGGCTGCTGCTTCTGGCCTGGCACTGGAATAAATGGTGGTCTGAGACCACTCCAAAGAGGTGGAGGATCCCATAGGAAGCATTAAGGTGAGAGCAGTGGAGGGTACCAAGAGACAGGGAAGAGGGACATGTACTCTTGTGTTCAAAGTCGCTTTCTGCATCCCTGTGTACTTCATAACTGATGGAGTAATTCTCTTTCTTGCCCAGATTTTATGCTGTTATAACTCTACAGGCATACCACTGGCTGTAAAGTGGTGAAGGATCAGGAACATTGTTAAAAAAAGGCAAGTACTATACAAATGCAAGGTTTGAAGGACTTGTATAACTGCCAATATGTGCAGTGTGTACAGTGTATATAGGGCCTGTATAGCTGCATAGTATGTGGAATGCTTAGCTCTCAAAGTAAAAGAAGAGGAAAAGCGAGGTTAAAGTGAAATAGAGCCACCCAGAATCAATGGAACATCTCAATAGCTATTCCTGGTATTTTCTGTCACAGAACCATAGAATGGTCAGTGTTGGAAGGGACCTTAAAGATGAGTTCCAAACCCCCTGCCCTGGGCAGGGACACCTCCCACAAGAGCAGGTTGCTCAAAGCTCCACCCAGCCTGGCCTTGGCCACCATCAAAGACTTATCTGCAAAACAGTATCAGAGCATACTCACTATGCTTTTTACTCATACTCTTCATCTACAACTACTTGCTAAAACTTCCAAGGAAAGAAAAGAGAATTTACCCAAATACTGTGTTCTTATGGGGTAGAAGGGACAAGCTAAGGCACCTCTCCGAGGAGCAGTTTAAAAATCTGCTTTTGCAATAGCTTAGTGTACTAGAAATTTAATTTTTTCTAAAGTTCCCTGTATCTTTAGGTGACCACAACTAAAGATCATTTCCTTCAAAAGTTTCCTGAGAATTGTCTCAGTTTATGAACCTTTATAAATTTCTTCATTGCTGCCAAATATTAATTGAAACAATTAACTGTGAAGAACACGTGGGTGAAAAAATATTAGTACCACATAATCCTTTCTAGTTAAGAGGTCCTTAACGGATTATTGCAGAAATGCTTTGGAGTTCTAATTACCTGTGGAAGTCCCACAAGGTTACTGCAGAACACGGTAATTAGATGGTTGTAATATAAGGTGTTAGCAGGGGATTGAGGATTTGTGCTAAGAAGCATGATGTTTTCATGGCTATTTACAGTGCAGAGTACCAGAATTTAATGGAATTTGGTGGAAATCTCCAATGACAAATGTAGTTAAAAGGTGGGGGAAATACCTTAACAGGGATTCAACAGTTGGTGAAGGGAGACTAGATATACTACATCATGATCTTTATATGGACAAAAATGACACATGTTAAGATTTTAATGGAATTTTTAAAAATCATCATCAAGTATTTAATGTAAAATATTTTTCAATCGTGTGCACAGTGTTTGCGAAAAACAAAATGCCTACTTCATTATCGGCCTATCACTGGCAAAAAAAGTGAGGTCCCTTTCTATGGTTGGCCGCACACAGTAAAGTGATGTGGGTGATGCTGTGCCCAGAAGCCTTTGACTTCCTAGCTCAAAGGGAAAGGTTCCCAGTTACATGGTTGTATTAAAGCAAACGCTCAGAACAAGGCTCAAGTGCATACCCCTCATTCTGCAGCAAGATACTTGAACTATTTTGTTGTGATATCCCATGCAGTAGAAGCAAGTTAGTATGATGGGTTTTTAACTTCATCTAAATGTATGCACAAAAGTCAGATGTAGAATGCTATGTAATTATAGTAAGGTAAAGAGTAAATTTGGAGTACCTAAAATTGAATTAAGTATCACTACTGAAAATTGACACTGGTAAATAGAAAATAAAAACATTGTCCCTAGTGTATGGCTGGGGCATTCTCAATATGATTTTGTAATTCTCAAGCCATTCATATGCACCGCTAACGTGGGAGAAGGGAAGTAGGAGGACCTGAGACAAGTCTCCAGCCTTTATTGATCTTCATCCCTTTACAAGTCTGAGAAGTAGATCTAGAACACTACAAATGTAAATTACTAGACAAAGTGGAAGGCAGTGAAGAATCCATGTATAAATGTCTACTTAATGTTTTATGTGACAGTTATTACAACTCATTTGTTCACAAAGGCTAACATTCAACCAGACAAACCAGTCTTCCACAATGCTATAGCAACAGCCTTCCACAGGAGTCTCTGTATAAAAGGGAAATTCACCCTAGCTAAGCATATAGCAAGGTTAGATCCCCTTCATTATTAGAATGATAATATTGCCATTTAATCTTCCTTATCCACTTGTGTCAGTAAAATACAACTCTCAGCTTTGTATGTCAGGCTGAATAATAGAAAGTTTATATAATTCTGAAGAATACCTAATACTTATTTTTTTTTATTTAAAAAAGCACATTGCTAATCACCTAGGTACATGTATTTTAAAAAATGTATTCTATAGCTATTATTATATTTATGCAAATGACCAGAGATGCATAAACATCATAAGCTTTTTTTACCACACTCATACAAATTCACTTAAAAGAAAAAAACATAAAAGAATGCTCTAGATAAAACTTTCCCTAATATTTTTCAGCTCCTTCTTTTAATCACGGCAAATATTTTTTTTTGTTATTCTGATTCTGAATACATCACCTTTTAACATATCATCTTGCCTGCCTCTTGTATCTTTTGATTTGTGACAACAAGATAACAGTCTCTACTTGCATTAGTTCATGATGGTGACTCATCTCTGCGGAAGTTAAATCCTGGCTCTTATGATCCTGGCTCAATTAAAGCAAGTTTATTTTGCCGCTTTTAATTCAACACTAATGAAGATCCTGTTACCTTCTACAGGTCTTTCTAATGAAGCTGGAATGAATAGGGATTGCTGGGGAAGTAAAAGCTGCGAAGATATGAAAATCCATATGTGTCTGTTTTTCAATGGATTGAGGACAAAATTCTCTCCCAAATAAACAAACCAAATGAATGAACAAACAAACAAACAAAAAAAACCACAAAAAAAAAAAGAGAGAGAGAAATTCACCTTGAATGACTGTCCCCTTTCAGTAGAGCAAACATCTTTCCAAACATTAAAGCAAGGAGTTAAAAGCAAAGAGAGAAATCTGCCGGGTTTCTGTCCCTTGCCAAAGGACTTATTCTGAAAAGCCAACCTGTTCTCATTTGATACAAAAATAATGCCAAAGGAGCAAAGGAGGGGATGGGGATGAGTGCAGAAAGAAGCCAGAAGGAATGATGAAACTGCATGAAAGCAGGAACCAGACGGAAAGCAAGTGTGTCTCCTCTAACATGGGAAGTCACAACAAAAGGATGAGATGGTTGGAAGATGAATTGTTAACAACCAACCCTCTCTAGTCTGGTTAGGAATCTGTCATGTAGGGTGTTTTCTCCTCTCTGGAAAGTAAATATCTCACTTTAAGGAGGTCAGAAAATACTAATATATACACTGAAAGTGACGTCTTTCATCCACTCAATATGTGCTTGTAAAAGTTTCACAATGTTTTAAGTTATCCATCTGTTAATAGGAATGACAGCCCAGTGAATCTCACAGCTTTCCAAAGGACACTGGGAAGTTTTGTTTATTGACTTATTGCAGTATGTGAATTGTAAACTGATTTTCTCATTATTATTTAGATGTATCCAAAGCTTTCACATCCTGGGTACTGACAGGACGTAACTGGCTAGCAATATTACTGAGTAACACATTTACACCTTGGGGAAATCTCTTTTCATTGTGTATACTGGAAGTGCTAATTGACTTTTATTTCCTAATAACAGTTGAAACTAATAAGTCTAGAGAAGTTGGTGATTTCAAAGAACTGTAAATTAGACATTAAGACATTTTTCAGCCTGTCAAGCTTCTATATGAAAATCTTAAAAAGTCAATATTTAAACTTCTGTCCCCTGGACTGAATTAATGAATTCGTCAATAAGTCAATCATAGCTGTCATAATGCAGAATGTCGATAATCTAATAACGTCATATTTGTAATTACTATTACTGTAAGATATTGGGAAGGTAATGCAATTGCCTTTCCCTGCATCAGCAAAATGGCAGTACGGAAAAAACCTGAGCTGCAGCTAAGACATTTAGGACACATTTGACATTATGCCTCATGAGTTGGACTTTTTTAACATGATCGTATTGTGTGCATCTGACAAACTAGGTGGGAGCGTTGATCTGCTTGAGGGTCGGAAGGCTTTACAGAGGGATCTGGACAGGTTGGATCAATGGGCCAAGGCCAATGGGATGAGGTTTAATAAGGCCAAGTGCCGGGTCCTGCATTTTGGTCACAACAACCCCGGGCAGCGCTACAGGCTTGGGGCAGAGTGGCTGGAAAGCTGCCTGGCAGAAAAGGACCTGGGAGTGTTAG
>VXBJ01000601.1:0-58973 GCA_013400055.1 Nycticryphes semicollaris
GGCAAAGGCAAAGCCCCAGAGCAAAACCCTATGAGCTTTTCCTTTCAATATCATGGAGTCTCTTTGTATATAAAGCATCTCACAAACTCTTGTTAGAAAATATTTAAACTAGTGGTCTTTGTGTATGAATGTGTGGACCTACAGACTTCAATATTTTATTCCTCTTTGCAAAGCATTTCTCTTTTGTAGGATTTTTGCCCAGCTAGTCAACCTAACTTATTTTAGGTTTTTAATGTATCAAATTTGTGTGTTATTATCGCCAACATAAATCAGAGGAGAAATAATTTTCTATGATATGCATACAAAGCCATGCAAAGCACTGACACTCAAAACCTTTTAACTTGAAATACACACCACTTTTTTTTAGTGTTTTTCCTTTTTTGTACCACCTTTTTTTACCCTTTGAATCATTCTCCATTAACCTTTTATTATTTAATTGAAAAAAAATCGTGGTAGAATGTGCATAATTTTTTACAAGGAGGTAGTCTCCCAAAACTCTTGGATTTATGGCATTGCTTAAACTGCCAAAGTAGCAAAAAAAACGCCAAAAATGTATTTTTCTACCAATGTTTCTAGTCAGTCTTAAACTCACAAATCTCTAAGGATGCAGTGGAAGCAATTAGTTACCCCCTTATCACTGAGATTGAAGTGTTTCCAATACGCAATACGTATGGAACGTCAGTTTTATTTATTTCCTGTTATAAGTAGACGGTAATAAAGTCTAGGTATAATGTAAACCGTCAATCGCTATTAAATGTGTCAAAGCAACACTGAAATACAGAAAGCACCTCTTTACAGCTCTAATAAAAAATTATGTTTCCATGTTTTGCTTTGGCTTTTTTCCTTTGTTTTCTCAATTAGCGTTAATTTAGAATCTGTCAAAAGATGAGATAATACAGCTCATTTTAAAAAGTTAATGTTTTACAAGCTGAATTTCCTTAAAGCCCTCTGCTAATAAATGTTTTGCTTCTCCTGGGAAGAAAACTGCGGTGATGACTTTATATGTGTCCGTGAAGCTCTTCAGAAATTCGTCTTAAGAGCTGCTTGGGCACTTTGCTTTCTCAATGTATTGCAGGTATCTACAGGAATACGAAATACATATCCATAATCACCGGTGTTTTTAATATGTGGGGGGAAATCCAGTGAATGTGTTTTAAGAGTGTTTTGGTAACTATATTTCTCTACAAATGCCACAAATGTCTGGTGCAAAACCTGCCTATTCCAATTCTGCACCTTGAGTTGCAATGGGATGAGGTTCTGTGCTGACATTATTTAGTGGTCAAAGACTCTGGTTCACAAAATCCAAACCCAGCAAGCACCATCTTAATGAAGATTGTGATTATGGTTGTCTTTATCCTTAAAAGTGTAATTATCCACAAAGGATATATAGAGAGATATTCATGTTTGAATTGAAACGTGTATTTATAGCAAGCTGAATGTATAACCTTCATTTTACTGATTTCACAAACATTGTAACAGATAAGTCTTGTCTATTTACAGGAAGTTTTGAGTTATTAAAATTAATTTTGAATGTACCACATCACTTCTGAAGTTCTGATTTAAAATATTTGTCGAAAAGCTTTGAAACAAGAATTAAAGTACAATTTAACCAGATTTTCTATTTCAAGTTCAGTCTGCTGAGTTGTTTTGTCTATGAATAAGCATAGGTTCTTTTTTTCCTGGCTCCCATATAGTTAGTAGATTTTTTCCTGATTTGTTCTTGCTCGTTTGATGTTATTAAATGAGAGTTTCAAATGCCTTCATTTCTTTTAGTATATGAAATAGGTTTTGCACACTGCCTTCCAGCATTCTCCATGCTGAAGAAATGCAAGCTAATACAAGTTAAAGTGTGTGGTTTTTCTCAGGGTGACAACCGAGGTTGTCTTACCTCCTTCCATGCTCTGTGTGCATAAAAACAGTCTTATGTGACTGTTGAAAATACATTGTAGTATTTCCCTGGTTTTCATTCTTTTTTGAAAGTCTAGTCAAAGTCTGGAACTTTAAACTTGTTTGTGAAAGTAATAAAAATATGTCTGTGTCTTAAACAATATATCTTGGGAAAAAAAAAAAAGAACACTTATTTACATGGAGGTAAAATCTTACTTGCCTGGTTAGTAATGTTGGCTTTTCTAGATTTTCCATGAGCCTGAACAAATAAAAACATTGTTGATAGAAAAAGCCATTTCAGCTCCTAGATCACAAAGAAAAAGCACTTTAAAAAAAGTCTAGATTCATAAACTTCCAGGGACCGATTTTCTCAAAGTTGCAAACCTCCTCAATCTTGGACATATAGTTAAGTACTGACAGAATTTAAATTCTCACGTCCCTGTCAAAAATGGGAACTTTTAACATATCTAATCCAATAAAGGATCTTAAACAAACATTGTTTTTTAATAACCTGAAAATTAAATCCTTAAGTTTTTACCATAGGCATCACTGTTCTGGTCATGGGTTTGTATTCCAACCACCTATGCAGTGTAACAGCTTCCCATCGTATCTGAAAAATTCTAAATGCCATTTTCTGAGACTGAAACCCATAAGTCACTTGACTTCTTACTGAAATTTGGCAAATCCTCCCCAGTGGGTTTGTGGTGCAAAGGACCTCTTGCTGGTCTGTTCCGTTGGGAATCCCAGCTCTAGAAAGCCAAGTGGGAAATTACAGACCATGTCTTGCAAAAACTGACACATGTGCTTGACTTTACACACTCCAGATGGGATAACTGGCTTCAGTAATACATTGTACAGCATTTAAACAAGTAGTTTTATTAATAATAATTATCATTATAATACAATTTATATTATNATCTAGGCTTGTCTGCCTTACAGCCAAAATCAACACCTTTCCAGTCCTTTTGTAGACTGAAGCCCATCCTGACTCTCCCTTGCCCACCCACCTCCTTGTCCCCATCCCTGTCTCATCAATCAGGGCAAATGTTTGGCCTCAGGGCTGGGCTTTTGCATCATTTCACATTAAAGCTTCAGAACTGAGCTCAGGGTTTTGCTAGCAGAGCCCAATGAGCTCTCAAACCAGTGCTAGACACTATTTTAGTATTACTTTACCCAAGAATCCATTACAGCATTAATCAAAAACAGGAAGAAGATTTTTTTTTTCTGGATTTGCAAAATAAGTTTGAAAAGTATGCCCACTGTGAAAATGAAAGAAAAAAAAAAAAGATAAATGTATGAAGAGAAATAATTGTGAGATCCAAGAATCTGCAACCCCAGTCAAAATTTATAACTCTGTTTCCATTTTAATATGACATTAAAACTTTCCAGTCTAAAGCTTCTGGGAAGGAACTAGTCGGAAACATTGTGGCAAGATTTTTCACAAACTATTCAAATTCACTGTCAGTTATATTGTGTGAAGACAAAATTCACTGGCAGACTTGGCAAAAAAGAAGGAGATGGCAATGTCAAAATATCACATGTTAGAAAAAATGTTGTCTTTCAACACGTCCTTAATGAAGTGCATTAACTCTTTCTCACTGTATGTACCTTAAACAAGAGTTTAGACAGCAGAAAGGAATGCCAAGTTGTATTCTTTTAGCTAAAATTTCTTTTGCAATTTTCCCCATCACATATTTATTTCCCCCAGCCCCCTTTTTGACAGAGAAATGTAAAATTTGTATTTCACGTAATTCCATAAAAGAGGTTTTAGTACAAACACATTGAAAAATTTAGGTTTTCTCTTTTAACGTTAAATAGGAATTACAAATTGATCTTGAAAGTCTACTGCAATATATAGTTTTAAATATGCATTCTTGCAATCACAGTCTGTTGCAAATCTGCTTAGAAAGCCTTGTTCCTGAAGTTACAGGGTCTACCCACATCTCTTTTTGGGAAGGAAAGACATTTCCTTCAGAGCCATCACAGGGTCCAACACAAACTAGGCTTTGTCCACTAATAAAACTTCCAAGACTAATTATTTGGGGTGTTGTTATTCAGTAAAAAGGAGATGTGCTGGTGACTGATGGTATGACAAGAACATTATGCATAACAAAGAACAAGTACCCAAGGGGTACAGTCAAACATATCTGCACTGGCTCCCAATTTCGCTCTCAGCTCATTCTCATTTTGAGGTAGATCTTGGGCACATTGACACCCCTAGTGGTTGATGAGCCTCCAGATGGTTACGTCAGGAGCTTTATCTATTTGAATTTTTTGCATGTTACCTTTAGAAGTTGCCTATAACTTTCATGCATGTCATGGTCCTACTCCTCCCCAGTTTAGTCCAGCAGAGAAAATCAAAAAGCTCGACCCAAACCTTGAGTAACTGACATGCTTCTCTTTTCTACAAGGATTCCTCTCTGCAGTAATAAATGCTGACAGTTTATCTGCAGTGAATAGCAAAGTCCTATTAATGAATCCTGACCCTTGTGTAGATTGACAACTTTAATTAATTTGATTCAGATTGACACCATTATGAAAACAAGGATCACTTCAATTATCTGTAGCAAAGCCGGAGAAAGATTGATTATCTAGTTCATGCTAACTAGAATTGCTCATGAACCTCTTTCCTGTTCCAAGGAAATTCTGTGGTCTAGCCAATGATTCAAAAACACAGAACAGATTTCAACTGGTTGTTGAGATCTACAGCTTGGGCTGCACTAATACTGCTTGCTTTAATAATCCCAGTTACAGAAATGTGCCAAATGATAGAATAATAATGCAGTTGCAGTTTATTGTTAGAGCTTCTTCTGCCTGGAAATTTATATGTATTGCACTAGTAGGAGGGCATATGGAATTGCAAACACGCACTCTCAGCACACAGGATGCTTTGCTGGTACATCCATAACCTTGGTTTTTTCCTACTGGAGGAAATGCCTGCTACCTCTAGCATGGAACAGGCCACTCACTGCACAGAAGGGATCGATTTGACCAGGCTCTGAGCTGCTAAGAGTCTAGTCTTCCTTCTATTAGCAGTGAAAAAGACTGTCCATGTTGGACGTAGAGTCTAAGCATTAAGAGTATAAGACTAATGCAATGAGAGGCATCCTTAGGCAACACAACAGAAATTGCCCCTCATTTTTTATTATTGGAACAAAACAAAACAAAAGGTCAATGTAACAAGACAAACTGTTTCACACCTTGTGACAAACAACTTCTGAGCATTTTTAAAACAAACCTTTCAATTAAAAAAAGCCACAGTCTCTGATTTCCTAAGGATGGGAGTCCAGATTTCTGTCTTCCTACTTACCGTAAGAGCAGATGCCACCTGTCACGTGCAGTGGAAGTCACCCTAGTACATAATGCAGGGGCACCATTTTTAACTATCATAAACAGCTGCTTGTTGACTCAAATAGACAACAGAAGAGTAGAGAAGATGGAGCTCTGGAATTTTCCCTGAGCTGTGCATAGCAGTTCTCAAGAGCCAGTCTAGTGCAGCAAGCTGTATGTGTGACTGACCTCAGGATTCCTGCAGGGCAAAATAAAGAAGGTAATTATGGAGGGGGAAAAAAAAAAAAAAGGAAAAAAAAAACCCCAAAAACATTACAGTGCTGCATAACTGATTTGTGATAGTCTCAAATAGATAAAATATTTACAGAAGAGCCAAAATAGGCTTTGCAGAGATAAGTTTTGCCCCAGAAATATAAAAATGTTACAGCATTAACAGGCAAAGATAAAGATCTGCTGTTGATATACCACAGAAGAATTTAAAAGAATTTTCTTTTTTTATCTAATGCATCTTTCAACAGTGACTTTATGAAGGCACTTGAGGAAACTAAGCTGTCACAGGACAAGGAGTGAGTGTGAGACTGGGCATCAATTCTACACCAACAGTTGCTGAAAGGGTAGGAAAAAGTGTTTGCTCTTCAGAAAGGAAAGAGAGAAGTCCAAAGGGACTTACAGGGTGCTTGTAAGTTGCCAAGTAGTACCTTGCCCTTTTCCAGGTTACTTAAGACAAAGTTTGTTTACACAGTTATTCAGAACAACTGTGAATAAAGCATCAGGAGGGCTTGCAATAAAATTTCAGTCATGCAAAGGAACGGTTGTGGAAGCAGAAGCCTGAATCCTTGATGATTCCATGAAGGCTTTCCAGAGCAGTTATCAGAGTGATTTTCCAAATAAATTCTTGGGAAAATGAATGTATCACATTAGGAAAGAAATTTACTGGAGAAGAGGAGGGAACTACATAAACCAGTGATGCAGCTAGATTTGGAATTCACCTTCCTGGGAGCAGAAGGCTGTCACTCTGACACTGTATTCCACACAGTTCAGATCCTGGCTGTGTTGATAGCACGCAGGCAGGAGATGACCTCAAGATACTTCCAAACATCTTTAGAAATGTTCCAAAACTCACAGCGTGGTCCAGACAACAGTGTGTTGCAGGTTGGACATAAAAAATCACCAAGTTCATTGCAGAGCAAGGGGTGCTGATAAAACGTCGTGTGCTATTGGTTTTGATGGAGAAAAACATGTTAAATGTAATAAACACTACAATTTATTTGTCCTCAGGCAGCGCCAACTAATAATTTCCTGTAAGTCAAGAGGAAAAGAGATTTTCAATGCAATGTAGCTTCAAAAAAACTCAATGGCTATTAGCAAACACAATTCTGCTTGACTTCTGTGTGTCCTCACAAAGGTGACCAAAATTAAACTTCTCTGCATAGGTTTTGGCACCAGTAACAGCAGTCACTCTCTTCAGTGTCTTTCATGGTTAGTTTAAATAGTTATGACTACAACATCTTATCAGGAGTGGCCATTTCTGTTCTAGGTACACCTCATTTTAATTCTAAGAACAACAGTTTTTTCATGGCCAACTATTTCCATAATGCTCTTGCTGTGCTAAAGTCCCTGTTGCTGTAGTGTTTGGTATGAAGCAATGTATCCAGTATTTGTTTTGAGAATAAACAGATTTCTGTTAGCATGGCATCACCATCAGGAGTAGAACAGAGATTTACAGATCCATGGCACATAATAGAGGTCACAGCTACATAGAGATCCTCAGGCACAAATATCTAGCTTGCTTCACTTCCACCCGAATTCAGCAAATTAGTAAATATTCATAGCAATATGAATTTATAGTCTCAAGTCCTATAGAAGCTGTTGAGCCAATATTGTCCTAATGCAGTAGAAATGCTAAGAGCACAGGACTGAACCCACAATTTGTTTGAGTACATAGGCACAAGTAGTTCAAACAGTAAGACCTGTAACTTCAGGTACCTATTGCCTGAGTACAGCAGTACCATCTATCTTATCTCTGTTGCCCTACAATGTCTCCACTGAATGTCTTTTGCCTGATATAGCCGGTGACACCAGAGGTATCTTCCAGCAGTGGGGTTGTTACTCCAGGGTATCTGTATTCATCAAACTTGCACTCTCTGCTCTAAGCATGTTAGAAGTCAGCAGACCTCACTTTAGCCTTCACGTATTTTCTGCTCTATCAGGGCTCAAGCAGACCAAGTTCACCTCCTACACAAGCTCTTTACTACTATCAGCTCATACATAGGTTTCAAACCATTCTAAACGAATAATTTAAAGCACCTGACCCCATCCTCTTGACATCTGCCTTTTAGATATTGATGACCATTAATAAGATCCCCTCTCAGCCTTCTCTTCTCCGGGCTGAACAGACCCAGGTTTCTCAGCCTTTACCCATAAGAGAGATGCTTCAATCCTTTGATCATCTTCGTAGCCTCTGCTCGACTCTCTCCAGCAGCTCCCTGTCCTTCTTGAAATGGAGGGGGGAGGGAGGGCAGAACTGGACACAGTTTTTTTCTTTAAGAGCATATGAGATGTCTTCTGCTGACTCAGCCTCAATGCTGTAGAAGTTGTGGTCTTTATGGTCCCAATCATTCAAAACTCATTCCTCAGCAACCCAAAGTCTAGGATGTAGTGTGTTGGCTACAGGGCCGAGAAAAACATTTTCCTTGCTCATTTCACCTTCCTTCTTACCTCTTCCCCAAAACAAAATTAAATAGATGAGAAGGTAAGGCATTATATTCTTTGCTGCCCTTACTGTGACCTGTCTATATATTATCACTGTGCTATGTCATTTATTTAAAATAAGCTATTCAAGTCTTGAACAGATGAGTCAGCACATGTCAGAATCTATGACCGGCCTCAAACCCCATTCTCACATCTCCAGAACTGTTAGTTCTGAACATCCTGGTTATTTTTTCTTAGGAAATTATTTTAAAATCCATCATCTTATTAATGTTTTACTATTTAGTGGGTGAGAAACTCGATATGAGCCAGCAATGCACGCTGGCAGTCCAGAAAACCAACCATGTCCTGGGCTGCACCAAAAGAAGTGTTTGGCTAGCAGATCGTGGGAGGTGGTTCTGTCCCTTTGCTCCGCTCTGGTGAAACCCCAGCTCTGGAGTCCTTAACATAGAAAGGACATGGACCTGTCAGAATAGGCCCAGCAGAGGGCCACAAAGATAATCAGAGGGCTGGAGAACCTTGCCTATGAAGACAGGCTGAGAGAGTTGGGCTTGTTCAGCCCAGAGAAGTCTCCAGGGAGACCTTATAACAGCCTTCCAGTATCTGAAGGTGGCTACAGAAGAGATAGGGAGGGACTCTTTATCAGGGAGTGTGGTGATAAGACGAGAGGAAACAGTTTTAAACTGAAAGAGGGGAGATTGAGATGAGATCTGGGGAAAAACTTCTTTGGTGTGAGGGGGGTGAGACCCTGGCCCATTTTGCCCAGAGAAGCTATGGCTGCCCCATCCCTGGCGGTTTTTAAGGCCAGGTTGGAGGGGATTTGGAGCAACCCTGTCTGGTTGAAGGGAGGCAAGGGTGGTGGTGGAACTGGGTGGTCTTTAAGGCTTCTTCCAACTGGTTTCTCTCTCTCCAGGCGGTGGGATGGTGCTGAATTGGACAGCTGCTGCCCGCAACCGCCACCGCCGCCCGGGCTCCGCACGGCAGGAGCGCACTACGGGGGGACTCACTCTGCTCGGTGGTGGCACGTTCTTCTGGAAGACGGTTGTGGTCAGCACCCTCTGCCCACGGGTGGGCGAGCAGCTCCCCGCTATCACTGCCCACCCGGCTGCGGTGTTGCCCGTGTGCTGGGAACCTAAGAACTCATCTTGACTGAGACTCCGTAGAAGCTGTGCTCCGGGTTCAGACAACTCTAGTCTTGATAAGAACGTATTTAGTAAACATTAGGACTTAAATATGGAAAGTTTGTCAATTTAGACTCAGCAACTAAGAGGAAAGAAAGCTTGTATAAAAGGAATGTGAAGTTATGTGACCAAGCACAAGCAGAAAAAGAACTGCTAGGAAATGAATGATGGGGTATCACAGAGTCCAAAGCACATAAGGTATAATTTAAAGTAATGACTTATTTAACGATCTCACAGGTTAGTCTACTCTGCTTCTTGATTTCTCAGCTTTTAGAGGGGCATATGTTCAGACTCTCTCAGTAACCACAAAGTCCCTAACCTTGCACTTTTAGGCTTTCGAAAGTGTTGGTTCTCTTTAAAGGAAGAGTAAATAGCCCAGGACTCAATAAAAGTGCTAAAGTCAGAAACACCTGTCTTGCATTCTTCAGAATGGCTTCTGTTACAACATTTACTTTCAAGTTTCAGGTTAACAAAGTTTCAAAGTACTCAAAAAGTAAGATCAATGCATAAATGAATCCATTTCACAACTTGTATCTCAAAATTAAACTAGATTGAAAGTTAAATAAGTAACACGGGACCTAAGGTCTCTTGACATAAAAAACAGGTGATTAGAAACAGGCAAATAGGACAGAGAAAGCAATGATTAAATCCAAGGCCCTGTTCTGCACCTCTCCACCATTAAAGATGATCTATTTTCATTCAGCAGATTTTTCTTAAACAAAGATCTCTTATTTGAGATACACTGACAGCCTGTTCAGCATATTTGGGAAATAAACTCTTCCTGAATGTGCACCTTTTTTCTTCAACACATAATACTAATTCTGTTATACACAAGGAGGTATCTACTTACCCAGAAAATTTATTCCAGAAGCCTTCTTTCTTTTGTAGCATGTTGGTCATGAACTCATTTCCTAAATGAATTTCTTTCTCTTTCTGAAGGTACAAAGAAAATACATCCAAAAGCAGCATATGCTTCTACACACTAGAAATGAAATGTCTGAATTGGCGCTAATCAAATGTTACAACTGGAAAGGTCCAATCTGTTCCACTTACCCACACTGGAAAGACTTAGAAGATACAGGTGCAAGGAGCTGTTACATTCCTTTGGTTAAAACAATAAGAGGAGGGAATTGGTGCCCACAATTCCTGCAAGAGCCTTCAGGCTATGAGACAACTCATCCAGTATAAGATTTGTGGCCTCATCACATTTCAATTAAGTTGAGTATCTTCTAGCTCTAAACACCAATGGAAATTCTCAAGTTCTTAAAAATATTCTGATGGGCACAATTTATAAGCAGTATTAAATCTTTTTTTTTTCCCAAACCCGATGAGAACGGAATTGAATTAATTAATTAATTGTTATCTCTATTTATTTATTTATTTATTTATTTATAGCATCTAGGCCACCACTAGGATCCTGATTTGTAGTTAAAATGGACTATTCTGCTCTGTCACTGGCATATGGAGTTCTGAGGAGTCACCTGTGCATGAAGTCAGAGAGAGTGTTGCTGAAAATGCCAATATTACTTCTGAATTAATTAGTTAAGTTTTTACTTGCATTTCTGACTGCTAGCCCTGGAGGCACTGGAGAGATTAGGGAGAGGGGGGGCACTGACATTCACTACATTTCCCTGTATTTCTCCTTGCCCAAGGAAAATAAATATAAAACTTTCCCTGAGCTACTTAAAACAAAAAACAAACAAAAAACAAACAAACAAACAAAAACCAACCACAAAAAAAAAGCTACAACCACCCCCCCAAAAAAACACATTAAAAAATGGAAGTGGTTGAAATAAGAACAAATATCTAAAATTACAACAGTATTCCACATTTCCATCCTTATTCCAGATGATTTCTTTGATCCTGCTTACTTTCAGCTGAAGCCCAGCAGTAGGTGCATACCCTGGTCCCTGCTGTATTCCAAGTATTAGAGCTGAAGATCTCCTAGAAACAGATGGATTCACTCAGTTTTGTGCTCACATGTAGGGGACTGTGCCGTGCAGAGTTTTCATTTCTTTTAATTTGAAATTGGCCAGCAGAAAGACTGCACAGCTGCAAATTGTAGCCACTCTTTAGATATACCGATGGATATTTTTTCTTCCTGTCTGTGTTCAAACTGCAGTGTTCTTACGGTGTCATCTGGCACAGCAACCACGCATCTTGAAAACAAAAACTCCTAATCCCAATGGATTCCAAGATAAAATGAGTAAAAATTACTTGGTTTCTATCTTTCTCCTCAGTTCTTTCTATCGCATGTAACCAGATTGAAGCCAATGTCCTCTTCCATTAAAGCATTCAAGAAGGGACTGAATTGTTAACCGACTTAACTTTGAACATGCAAACTGCTTTGTTTTCTAGGGGAAAACCGGAACATTTGGGCTACTCTGAGATTCATACTAATTTGTTACATTTGTTTTTACAGTTTCTGTTCCTGGGACTCTTAGTTCAAACCTGTAACTGCATGGGAAGTGGGAGGAAATCTGCAGATCTTGCCTGATTCCGTCACTGTGTTTCCACATCCAGGTAATTTCACCACTCTGACTCCTTTTCCCCAATTTAACGATGCTGAATTCTGTTTCTAAAATGGTGTGCAATCTAGTGACAGAAGAATATACACATAAGATATTATTACTAAAGCAATCATGCCAATGCAGTACAGCTAGTGGTCAGAGTGGAATGGTACCAAAATAGTGATGAAGAAACTAGGACAGAGGGATACTAAACAGGTTTAAAATGACCAATAATGAAATTAGAATCAAATGCAGGTAGAAATCGAGAATTGTAAATCTGGCCATATTTGTTGGGTTTGGTTTGGTTTTAAATGAAATTATAAATCATGAGAGATGGGAGTGGGACAGAAAAGGAAAAATTGATAAAAATTAAGATGGATCTTAGAAAGATCCATCCAAGATGGTCTCAGAAAGCTGAACACAAACAGGATGACCAGTAGTACAGCAGAGAGTGAAGGAATGCAGGTAAGAGTGAAGGAAGTAGTTCATCTTTACAAAATGCAGAGTCCTGTTCTGGGAAAGAAACTTCAAAAAGGACTTCAATGACAGGAGAGGAAAAAAGAGGAGACAGCAGATCTACAGCAGCTGATCAGCTTACCATGAGCTCCTCACACATTCCAGAAGGTTGCACATACAGCCAGGGGAATTGTGAGCAGGAACTGAAAGTTCTGCCTATGGGAAAATGGCAGCTCTGCTTGCTGTCTGAGTGAGGAAAGTGTCTAAGCCACCTCCATCCCTATTCAAGAGCATGTTACCTTCTTAAAATGTGAATCTAGGGGTTTGAGATATGGTCCTTCAGGAACACTGGACTAGCATTCAGTCTGTAGTTGTGGTGTTCCTCAGAGTGGACTTAAAGCAGAACAGAAAGCGAAGAGCAGTTTGGAGACAGAACATCACTTGATCCCATTTTTCTTATGTAAAGTATCATCAGGCAAATAACCACTGTGCTTATTGAAGCAGTGTTTATCAAGATATGGAGGGCTGTGCTCTTTGAAGAACTTTCTTGGAGTGGATTCTGAGCCTATTTTATTTTTACTTTCCCCACTGTTGAATAGGTACCACGTTACCAAACAAGAGAGAGAGGGAGAGAGAAGAAACACTTTGTTCAGAAAACATAAAACCTTCCAAATTCATAGCCACTCCTCAGATCAGAAACCTCCTTTCTTTTCCAGAAAAAAACCCAACATTCCCCCTTCAAACTCACATAAATTTCTTCTTATCATGTCCGTGCATGTGCAGGACAACTCTCTCAAAAAAAAACCCCAACACTTGCTCATTTGTGAGAAGTTCAGGAGGGAGCTAGATTTAGAGAGAAAGACTTTGTGGATGAGCAGCACACACTAGCTTTGCACTGTTGTGCAATAACCCTTGTTACTGAAACATCAGTGTGCTGAACAGAACTGCCTGGTGAGTCCAGCCAAGTGAGTTGAAGATGGTCATCTGACTAATACGGATGAAGAAAAAGTAGAGACATTCCATGGGGGATTTTTTTGCCTCAGTCTTTAATAACACTGGTAGGCCTTGAGCTTCCCAGTTCCCTTAGTCAGAGGCCCATGAGTGCGGGAATGGCGACTTCAGCTGTGATACCAACAGTGTCAGTTGAGCGTTCACAAGTCTGTGGGGTCTGGTAGGATCCATCCCAGAGTACTGACGGAGCTGGCAGATGTTATGACAAGACTCCTGTCGATCATTTACCAAAGGCCTTGGGAGTCTGGGGAGGTCCCTGCTGTCTGGAAGCAGCCTCCATTATTCCAATTTAAAAGAAGGGCATGAGGGAAACTACAGACCTGTTAGTCTGACCTCAGTTCCTGGAAAAATTCTGGGCAAGTTTATACTGGGTACTTTTGAAAGGCATTTAAGGAATCATCAGGCCCAGTCAACATGGGTTCACCAAGGAAAAGTCCTGTTTAACTGATTTTATGTCGTTCTACACTAAGGTCACCCACCTAGTAGATGAAGGCAAGGCAGTGAATGCAGTTTTCTGGATTTTAGTAAGGCTTTTGATACGGTCCTTCACAGCATCTCTCTGGACCCATTGTCCATCTGTGTGATCAGCAGGTTCATGGTACATTGGGTGAAGAACTGCTTGAAGGGCCGGGCCCAAAGGCTTGTAGTCAACGGAGCTACACCTGGCTGCTGACTGGTCACCAGCAGCGTTCCTTCCTTAATTCGGAATCTCATGTATGTGGTAGTAAGGAAAGACTTTTATTATTAAAGATATGACTACTTTCGTATCTGGGCTCTCCTGAGAGAAACTTAAATCTCAATTTCTTTTCAGTTTGATATAAAGTAATTATCTGCGAGAAAAGGTTATTACTTCAAAAGTTGTTCTAAGGAGTCCTCAGAACTGATACTAATTCACTTTTGACCAAATGCATCCCTGGTGTAAATTGCTTAAATAAAGATATTCTGACAAATACTGCCTCGTATGTCAGCCATTCTTATAATATCTTATAATATGTGGTGTTATTTGACACTTTACTTGCTACTAACTCCATATGGCACAATGGATATCAGCTCTTACACACCACAACTGAGACTGTTTCAATTGTTTCCCCAGACTCTTCTATGTACAATACCTAAACTGTAAATTTATGGTGGTTTCCCCCTCACTCCCTCATCTCCCAGCCACTTCATCTCTCATAATCCAGAACACCAAGCTTAAAATTCCAGCTGTTTATGTTCTGCAAACTGCACATCAGTCAGAAGACAACAGGGATTTGGCATTTCCATTTTATTAAAGTACCTTTTATGGAGAGGAACAGCAGCTGTAACTGAAAAAAGCCTATGCGAAAGATCAATGATAAGTAGAGGGATAGGTGGCAACACTAAAGAACTGGAGGGGGAATGATTGGAGGAAGCATGTACATCTGAACAGCATCCCTTTAGGTATTCTCCACTTTCACCACAGTCTTTCTACAGTATTCTCCACTTTCTCCACAATCTTCACCTTGGGCCAGTGCTGTGCAATATATTTATCAATGATCAGGATGCAGGAGTTGAATGCACCGTTAACGGGTTTTCTGACAATACCAAACTGGAAGCTGTTGACTTTTGAGGGACAAGATGCCTTGTAGAGGGATCTAGATAGCCATTAGAAATCATTAATAACATGGAATCTAGCATATGAATGCTGGATTCTGCAGCTGGGATGGAGTAATACCAGGAGAATAAACTGGGAGAGAAGTGGCTAGATTGCAGCCCTGCAGAAAGGGGCTTGAATGTGCTGGTTGGCAGCTGTAGAGGCCAGACATTTGCCCTGGCAGTCAAGAGAGCAAACAGCATCCTGGGGTGCATCAAACAGAGCAAAACCAGCCGCTCAAGTGCTGGTGCAGCCTCACCTGGAGTTATTTGTCCATTTCTGGGCCCCACAATTAAGGAAGTATATGAAGATCCTTGAACGCATCCAGAGGAGGGCAACTAAAACTAGTGAGGAGGCTGGAGGGTATGTCCTATAAGGAGCAGCTGAGAACTTTGTGTTTGTTTATATTGGAGAAAAAGAGGCTGTGGGGCAACCTCATTGCTCTCTACAGATTCGGAGGAGGGGACACGGAGAGGGAAGTGCTGAGAACTTCTACCTGAGATCCAATGAGGTCCAATGACAAGACACATAGGAATGCTTCAAAGCTGCATCAGAGGAGGTTCAGACTGTACATTAGGAAGCATTTCTTTACCAAGAGGGTGGTCAGACACCAGAACAGGTTTCCAAGAGAGGTAGTCGATGTCCCACGCCTGTCAATATTTAAGAGGCGTTTGTACAATGCCCTTAACTAACATGCTTTAACTTTTAGTCAGTCCTGAAGTGCTGAGGCAGTTGGGACTAGATGATCATTGTAGGCCCCTTCCATCTGAAAGTTTTTTCATTCCATGATCAACTGGAAAGCTACCTGTATGAAAAGTACCTGTGGCTGTTGGTGGACAGCCAGCTGAATGTGAGCCAGCAGTGTGCCCAGGTATCCAAGAAGGCCAATAGCATTGTAGCC
The DNA here is from genome assembly GCA_013400055.1 of Nycticryphes semicollaris. Taxonomy (NCBI): domain Eukaryota; kingdom Metazoa; phylum Chordata; class Aves; order Charadriiformes; family Rostratulidae; genus Nycticryphes; species Nycticryphes semicollaris. The sequence continues at coordinate 15,562 of VXBJ01000601.1, forward strand.
TGGATCAGCAATTGTGTGGCCAGCAGACTGGAGCAGTGATGGTCTCCCTATACTCAGCACTGGTGGACCCCACCACAAACACTGCCTACAGTTTTGGTCCCCTCACAACAAGAAAAACGTTGAAGTGCTGGAGCAGGTCCAGAGAAGTGAAGCTGGTGAGGGGTCTGGAGCACAAGTCTTGTGAGGAGCAGCTGAGGGAGCTGGGGGTGTTCAGCCTGGAGAAAAGGGGGATAAGGGGAGACCTTCTGGCTCTCTCCAACTCCCTGAAAGGAGGGTGTAGCCAGGGGGCTGGTCTCTTCTCCCAAGGAACAGGAGAAGGAATAAGAAAAATTTCTGGACTGAAAGGGTTTTAAGCATTGGAAGAGGCTGCCTGGGGTAGCGGTGGATTAACCATCCCTGAAGGTATTTAAAATCCAGGCAGACGTGGTGCTGAGGGACATGGTTTAGTGGTGGACTTAGCAATGTTAGGTTAATGGTTAGACTCAATGATCTTAAATGTATTTTCTAATCTAAATAATTCTGTGATTCTGAAAATGATGTGGAAAGGTTACATAAATAAAAGAAAATATAGAAATATGCAGAAGAATTCATATGGTCCTTCTGAGAACTTAGGGACAGATTGAAATAGTTAGCAGAGCTTTCAAAAAAAGTGTTGACAGAAATAAGGCAAATTTATATAAGGGGCCTTTTTATTTAATTACAAATGTTTCCAGGGAACAAGCAACAGCAAAACTTGCTTGGATTTAAGAAATTAGACATTCACATGAATAACAATCACATACACAGCTCTACCAATAGCCTATTCAGTTTCACAGTGATGATAATGTATCACCTTGTGGTATTGCTTCAAGATGAGCTTCCAGACCAGATGATAGAGCATAGATGGAAGTTCTTAGTGGAGCTGCAAGAGCTGTGGACTGTAATGCAGCTCAATGGCATCAGATATGGGGAGCAATGCAGTCAACACTTGAGGAGCCAGCATCCACCTTATGCACTTTGCAGAGGTTTTACTTTAGCCCTGCTCTAAGGACATGAATGGCAGTTAGAGGTTGGAGCACATCTCTGGTTGCAGTTTTGCTTGGAATGAAGCCGGTGGCTGCAACGTAGACCTCATGGTGAGAAATGTGGTCTATCAGGAGATCACCTTCAAAAGTGTACTCTTGGTCTGAACTAAGACACTGTTGTAGGTGCACGCTTTACTTCACACCTACACAAAGAGTACAGAATCAGTTTCTGGCATAATTGCCCTGTCACTTTTAGGTGCAGTTTTAATAGCTACTGCATTTCTTGATGCTTCTCACAGTAAAAAATTACTTGCAAGTTGTGAATAGTTATCATGGAGAACTTTGATTATCTATAGCCTACCTGGGTTACTCATCAGTAACCATGAGGAGATAATATGCAGGCTGCATGCAGCTAACACTGTTTCTTATTCAATTTAAAAAAAAAAAAAAAAAAAAAAGAAAAAAAAAAGCGGCAGAAGCAAAACCAATACGCTTTGATCAAAAAAATAATAAAAAAGGACAGATGTTCACCACTCACTTAACTGACTTGTTGCTTTCTCTACAACTACCACCAGTGCAAAATAAAACAATTGGACCCCAGCATGGTTTTAAGATGACACATGTGATTCTGTAATCAGAAATAAATTTTTACACAACTGTCAAATGATTGCATGTCAGTTTGGTAGCACTTACATACCTCTCCACCTAACTGTTTCTAGGAGAAAGCTACCCTGTCAGCACCACTCCTTTGAAATGGTTTGCAGGTGCACACTTCCCAGCAGACTTGAAGTCCATTTGCATAGAAATAGGCTCATGGCTGGCCTCTTACACCAGAATTCCTGAAGTCACCTTCTCTGGTATTTCCAGCTGGGACCATTACACAGGTAGCCCAGTTAGAGCACTATGAGAAGAGGGAGGGAAAGCACCAGAGCAGACACCCGTTCTGCCCTGGTGAGCATTCTTTGTTTCTTGTATTCATCATAGAACTTAATGTCTTGGGTGGCATCAAGGGTAGGGCTCTGTGGGAAGGGCTGGCCTTCTGTGACTCAGGTCTACAAGTATCAAGGTCTGAAGCTAATCCTCTGCCTTTTTTTCCTTCTCCTTTTAAGCAAGGTAACTTTCAAGGTTTTGTTTATGTTTATGAGCATACGCTCCATATGGAGACTAGAGGTTGAAGGGGGTGGGAGGGGGGGGGTGGTGATAAATATGTGAACTACATAGAAATGTCTGTCCTGAGGATTAAGTAGAGGGATGTCATGAAAAAACATACTCAGCTTTTTCAGTCAACAGCTGTGGGCAAAGCAAGAAAATGACTGAGAAGAGATGGTGAGACCATGGCTGCTTCTCTCTGCTCACTGTGAGTGTAAAAGCAGCTGCCCTTGACTGAGGTTGTATTGAATCCCACCCCGGGGAATGACTTGCAACATCACATGTAGGTCGGTCAGTCCTTAATTATAAAAACCTTTAGTGGTATTAGAAGGAAAGAATAGAAAAGAAACTAAATGCACCCTGAAGAATAAAGAGCTCAGCACTTCGCTCTGTGTCCCTTAAAGTCTTACGGTGCATCAATGCTGCAGAGACAAACAAAGAAATACCATTAGTGTGAGTTCCCATATCATCTCTGTTTCTTGGAGAAAAATCCCAAAAGATAACTACAAAGAGCTGGAGGAAGAAATCAGACCAATCTCTGCTCCTGAAGCAGCAACTCTGAGACATTCCTTTTCTTCAAGATGGATTTTTTTACTCCTTTTTTCTCCATATTTACTCACAGCTTCCTTTTCTGACTGTTAACCAAGTAAGAAGACAGTTGAGATTATATCTTTCTCCCTTGCTTGTTCTCTGAGCTTGGATTGTCTGCCATTCCCTGTTTAACAGAGGTTAGATTTCATTGCCTGATCTTTAGGACAAAAAAATACAAATAAATAATAAAGACTTGTCAGAAATCAAGCTGAAGGTGTTTGAGACCTCACAAACTGTATCACAATAGCATCTGAATTTCAAATTCCAAACCATTTTCTTCCTCACCAGCTTTTGCTATCTTAAAGGTGTTAGTTGCAGTGATTTATTTGCAATAATTCTGAGCTGCTGTTGACACCTGTTCACAGGTTAAAAATAGGGTATTGCACCAGTTCACACTGAGAAGTTGTTTTCTAGACAGAGAGAAGGATGTGTTCTAGCAAAGAGACATTTTGCATGAATGACTCATTTCAGAGAGCGGGAGGGGAAATCCACAAAACCACCAACAACAGAAAAACAGTCAACCATCTTAGGGTCACTCTTCCAAAAAGAGTACAAAGCAGGCAAGGAGTCTTCAAAACCCATTATACAATCTTAGAGAGCTCATTGCAATTAGCATATTTCCTCAAGATATTTTCATTTTATCAAGGCAGCATTTTCTCATCTATGCATAACTGACACAATCTTTTTATTTTCCTCATTTTCAGTGCATCTGAAAAGCCAAGCTCTTGGAAACCTGCTTCACAATTGTTCATTACAAAAAGCATAAAATAAATCTCTAAGACATTTAAGACATTACTGCGTGATATATGGTAATTCCATCCTTGCTGGGTTTAAAACAGTTAGAGAAGAACAGCAAAATATAAAATTATATCAGAAGACAAAATGATGTGCTGGAAATACAAAAGAAAGATGTTTTAAGACTGGGAATGGAAAGCAATAACAATTAGAGATTTTTTTTCTGAAAGCCCGGGAGTCATAAAGACTGGGTCAGCTGACAGAAAAAGTAGGGGAAGATTTATAAGAAACCAAAAGACATTCTTAATTTGGGGTACCTTGATATAGTACCCCAATTTGGCCATCTCATCATATTGGTAAGGTGGTAGCCAGAAAGAGCTATTTACGTGCCTGGAATAAGCCAGCAAAGTGATTTTTTGGGCAAGATAGTGGTGACAGCCGCAGTAACAGCCTTGACGCTGTCTTCCTACAAGTGTTCTTTTCAGAAAACACCCCAAACCCCTGTGTGATACATGCATTAAAGATCATACCTACTTCTATTTAAATTTGGAAAACACTCGATTATAAAATAACCTGATCTGGATAATACTTTTTTTTTAAATTTGCCTTTAAGTGACTGTATTCTACTCCAGCTGCCTGTTTGGAGGAGAGCGAGTACAATCCTTGTCCCTTCCTTCTTCTATTCCTGCCCCAGTAAGTTAATGAAAAGGTTTTTCTCCTTCCTTAGTGTTTCCTACAGTCCTTGAAATAAAACATTTGTAAACATTATGGCAAAGTCAAATGGAGCATTTCTTTACCAGTGGCAGTACACATTCCACATTTTCTATTTTCACAAAACAAAGCTAAACTTGCATTTCTTCCGCCTTCCCCATTTTTTCAGTTAAATAAATAAAATAAAAATATCAAAATCATCTATCTTCCTATGCAAAAGCAAAGTAAAAGAAATAAGAGCTAAATCACAGTTATCTTTCACTTGCAGTTGCTTTCCTTCATGAACCTTTAACTTCCTGCAGACCCAAAGAACGTCATAATCATAATAGGTAAGCATTGATGCAGATTTACTGGGGAGAGGTCTGGCATGTGATATAATGACAAACAGAATATTGCACTAACAGACTTTACAGTCCTAAAATCTGCCTGCTGAAGCACTATCAGCTTTGCACGCTTGTGGGGGATTCTGGGATGTCTAATAGCAGCTTCAATGTGACACTAGGCCTCGGCAGAATTTAAATAGAGTCAGTAAAAAAGCACCACTTTAAAAACCAGCATCTTGCAGTGTTAGGTCTTGGCCTATCACAGATCCAGATCCCATATACCCACTTCAGAAGCTCACTTGCAAAGCAGCCCACCACAGAACTACATGCATGCATTTTATATTACTCTCCGTCAAAACAGAGGTTTAGTTTTGTTAATGACTTCTATTAAGATGTTCGTTTGCCTTCTAGTTGCTGCAATGACTGTAGAGCCTTCAGGAACAATGGTCATTTCAGAAGTACCTACTTGCTGCTGAAAAAAACTATGATTTCCTTGTGATTTTTGAGTTGTATTTTCCATTACAGTATCAGCCTTTGCAGATGGATAATTTTATTAAGATAGTCAATACAGATGTATGCTCATATTCCCATAACTATTCCTCCTTGTAGCAGTAACCACGGCTTTTCTCTCTCCCTCACTCCAAGTTGTCTGGTTTTAATCTTGAAACTACGGGCATTTCAATGCCATAAGTCAGGTACCTGGGGAGATTTTCTTGTCTCTTTGTATTAGCTCAGATAAGACAGAGAGAAGACAGAAAAGAAATTATCAGGTCAGAAGTATGGCCAGAAGGTAGAAGTCAGGGACTGATTTCCGTGCAGCTGGATGCAATCTCTGCTCTAGCAGAGAACTCCCAAAAAAGATGAAGCCAATATCCAGCTCATCAACATTGGTGTATTTGAAAAAAGGTTCGTTCGGAACTAAATCTTATCCACCACTCACTTCACAAGATTTCACGGTTAAAAGCACACAAAACAGCTCTATACACCCTGTTTTCAGACCTAAAGGTTTCAGTTTACTTTTTTAGTAAGATGATTGAATTCTTGCCACCAACTTTATTTTACCTACACATGCGTTCAACCAATGTAAAAGAGGTTTCTGTGAAAACTACTTTAGATGTTAACAAATGACAGATGCCAGGAGCCCAGTGCTCGTAACCACATGCCCCACAGAAGGTGAGTGAGCCCAGCCCTGCAAGCACACACCAACACCTGCCTCCACATTTATGAGCCACTGCTCAGTAATTTCCCTTCAATAATACACTGGGCTGCAAAAATCAAGACTCAAACTCACTATAATCAATGAGAACAACTCAGGGATCACATCTTTACAGTAAAAACGCTTTTTTGTTTTGCAGAAATAGGATGATACTTAACTACAAGTTGAAGCTAGACTGACAAGCTAAATAAAAAAAAAAAAACAAAGAAAGGAAAAAGAAAAAAAGGAAAAGAAAAAAGGAAAAAGAAGAAAAAAGGAAAAAGGAAAAAGAAGAAAGAAGAAAGAAGGAAGAAGAAAGAAGAAAGAAGAAAGGGAAAAGAACAAAGAAAAAGAAAAAAGAAAAAGAACCAGATCCACTTTCTCAGACATGCAATAGACTATTTATTGCCTGAAGTTTTAAGACGCCTTGGCACCCAAATGGCTGAGGAGCAAACTGCTGTTGTATGGCAGTACAAAGCTCTGACCTGCCAAAGGAATGAGCTGTAGGTTGCAATGAACAGCTGGTTTTGTTTGCAGGTCTTCAGGAGTATGGTATCTTCTTTAAATTACACTACTTTGATTTATGTGAAGAAATGAAATTCAGATCCTCTCTTTTCTTTCTCTTAAAAAAAACCCAAACCAAATGAACAAAACAAAACTTCTCAGCCAGCAGTGGGGCAGAAAAGCCTGAAATCAAGACATAAACATATACCTCTAGGTCAGAATCTGAAAGAAAAAAATGCAGTATCTTTTAAGCTTTCTGATGTTTTAAAGTCTCGGTTACCGAATTATTATTATAATAATACATTCGGTATTTGGGACTGTAGATGCTGCTTCTAGTTCCATAATATTGACTAAAGCTGAAATCAGAGATGTTAAAGAATGAAATATTTGCCATGGAGAGAACATGGAATTTTTTTCAAACGTGGAGTGGTAACAGCGACGTATTAACAACAGAGGTACATGTTGCCACTTCTGGAGAAAGAGACGCCATCACCTACATTTATGAAGCTGCGCAACAAAAGATAAGGGATAAGCTCATTGGGCCAAGAAAAGGAGCTAAATAATACCTTGGCCTTGTAGGAAGTACTACATCCAGTGACTACAAAGGTAAAAATTTCTGCTTATGACCAAAACTTATGCAGGAAAAGATTAAGGGTCTCTATCTGTAGATCGAGCTTAAACTCTTGATTTGCAGAGGCAATGACTATCAATAATTCTGTCTTGTGTCCAGGAACGTGGAGGTGCTCAACTGAAATCTAGAGTTTTTTTACTATTTATGCACTTAATGACCATGTAATGAATATGCTAGGAGGCTTCAAAAAGATCTTCTGATTTACTAGCATTCTTATGTCAAAAAAAAGCAAAAAACATAAGAAAGCAAAAATCTCCAGATCATGCTTCTGATTACATCTTGTGCAAACATACACATTATTTAATTGGTAGCATAGTGATACATTTAATTGGTAATATAGTGAGTGAAAAATTTGTAACCACTTATAAAAACATAGAGAAAAATGTGATAGTTAAAATAATGTACCATTTTAATGATATTTCTGTTATCTGTTTAATGCTTAGTGACTAGAAACTTGGAGAGGGAAAAAAGCACTCCAGTATACAACTAATAAGTGTCCCTTTGAACATGAAAACCAGGCAGGAATACATCGAACTCACCAAGAGTTAAGCTTCTGGCTTTTGAAAATCCTGCTCCTTAAGTGATGAGTTTTGTACTGATAGATGGTATAGTAATGAGTCCAACAGCCATCTGGAAGAGGAAATATTTTAAATAGGTTACTCATGTTGCTTTATGAATTTCAAATTTACTAGGAGAGGGGCTGGGATATGTGCTGTACAGAAGTGGTTTCGCTGCCCACTTCCCTCCATTGCCATCTCAGACCCTTTCTCTTCAGAGAAAGAAAGGGCCAGCATAGAGCAGGCTGAATGCAGGAAAGAAGGTGACATAGATGCAAAGGGATCTAAACAAAAATTACTGGTTCTCAAAGCCAAATGTATGTGAAGAAGAGAAAAATATTAAAGCACTTCAGAAAGGGCAGAGCTGCAAAACAAAAGAGTAAGTGTACTACTCTTCAGTTTTCTCAAACCAAGAGATACATTATTTGCTGAAGCTACAGACTTCTGGAAAATATTGTTCAAGTAACATTCAGACCTCAGGTTTAACCTAAAAACATCAAGACATTCTTTAATATCTCAAGCCCTTCAACCTTCAAAATGCAAGTTCTTTAAAGTCAGACTGGGACTGGGAAGTTAACAGAAGCTCCCCAGTTCCTATCATAAAAAGCTTCACTGCAGAGAGTAAACAAAGTGTTGATTCCCCTGTGCTTCTTGTAAAATACTCCTTTTCAGCTTGTAAACTTTAAGTGCTGTTAAATGCAGTGGATTCATTCAATGGTAGTTACAGTAAGAAAACAGAAAAATTTGACTGAGCTCCTGACTTCCTTCATGGAAGATAAGGGGAATTTGCAATAAAGATTAATTCAGACACTGAACCACAGTGAGCCAATGAAAGAGAAGAGACCGGGGCATTAAACAGCTGCATTTGTTTCTGTAGATATATAGAGATCAAATATTTGACACAACAATGTATTAGGAGATAATATATTAGCTCATCTGAGAGAGGCATCCAGTCCCTGCAGGGTTTTTCAGTGCCATGTTAGGCCTGGCTTTGGCTTTAGTCAGCAGTCTTGAGTAGATATTAATTTGATATTATTGAGGAGAGAATTACAAGACAGAACAATGCAGCGTTAATCTCACCTGAGCACAGGCCAAGGAATTAGTGTCATATAAAGCTGTACAAATTAAGTTGAATTATTGCCCACTGCTGTACTCCAGGTGATCTTGCCCTTTCTGCCCAGTATTGTACACCAAATTGTCTATATCCACATGGTGAACCAAATGTCACAGCCTTAACAGAAGGCACAAAGAACATGGTAATTCCAGATACCTTTTTTTTTTTCTTACAGGTATGCCTCAAAATCAGTACTATACAACTTTTTCCACTGGCCATCCTCAGTAATGTCTCTCAGCACCAGCTAATTTTGTCTTTGCACTCAATGATAAAGAACTTCCCTCTTGCCTCAGAGCAAGCTATTTCCAGATAATATGAAAGTATTGACTACATGTGAAAAAGACCCATTTTTCTATATGTAGATCAAACAATCTCTGAAGGCAGAGAATGCCAAAAATACCAGTTACAGCACATTAGAAGTATCCTGGCCAACCAGCTGCTACAGCTGTTCCTTGGAAGGAAGAAAAGTAATTTTCTTCTCTTGTTCTAACCATACGGAAAGAGGTATGATTGGTTTGGCTACTTGGAATCACAGTCTTCAGGGACATATTATACCCTGGGAAGGAGCCAACAGTGCCATTTAATATTTAAGGTATAATGTTAAGAAATCAACCTGGAGTCTTTCCTTGTGTTCCTCACCTGTAGGCACGCTCCTTGCCATGAATGTGCCACACCAGGTCTAGCGTTCTTTATCCAGTTCACAGGCATCTAAATCTTGGTGCGGTCACGTGAAATGTCTGCAGCCTTGAAGAGTCTAAAGTGGAAGATTGATAAACCTCATCCCTCTTCTGTCATGAATTCCACTTTCCACAGAGCCAGTCCACCACAGAAAGCTTCAGGTCATGCTAGACCCATTCAAGGCTCTGACAACTCCAGGAAACCAGATAAAGTTCAAATCAGGCAGCTGGAATATAACCCTGCTTTTTTGCCTAATTCAGGATATTAAACTATGGGGCTTATATGGATGAAAGATATCTGAACTGGCTGCATCAGTCAACAGAGATTACTAGGATGTACCAGTAAATATTACCTGAACACAAGCCAAGTTAGTGAAAGTGGCACGAAATTCTGTAAGCGTGCTCTCCTCCTTGTTTTGAAAAATAAAGACAGCTGTTCATTTAGTAACCTTCAAATACAAGATACATAAACCGCTCAGGAAGAAAGCTTCAAACGTTCTGGCTCAAAGTCTTTTGCAGATGTGCAGAGTTTTCTTTCCATTTCTAAAAGCACCAAACGTTCATGCTTTGGCTGAATAAAGAAGAGCAACAACCTCTCTGCTGAACAGTTTCTCTTGGTCTGCTCTTAATTTAAGGAGACTACCTACCATGGCCACATGAGGACTTGCCAACAAATACAAGAAGTAATCATAAAATAAGATGCTTCAAGAGTAGTGATTTGTGCCACTGCAGAAAACAACTCTGAAGCATCCAGAGCAGGACATAACAGAGGGCTCACTTTTGCCACTTCTCTTGTGCCACCATTATGAATTTAGATTTTGATTTAATTCCCAGCTGTCTTGATTGTGAACATTTCAGCCCACAGGAGTCAGCACCAGAAGGGCGTCCATGTGGAATGGAGAACAATTTTCCTCCTTGCAAGCATATTTTATAAATGACTATTCTTGTTCCAGAGAAATTAATTTCATGTTTCAACTTGGGGGTTAGAGGGGGAGGCGTAGGGGGGGACACAGGGGGAACAACCCCAAAACCCAAACAAACCCAAAAATCCTCACCACATTGTGGTTTAAACCACTTCTTCTTGACAAGTAATTGGGCTGGTGACAGCGGAGGGACTGTGAAGCTGGGATTAAGGAAGAGTCAGCAAATGCTGATAGCTAAATTCTCTTTTTGAGTTCAATGTTTGAGCTTCTTGAGAGAGTCATGAACCTGGGCTGGGATGAGAAGGCCAGACAGGGCAGCTCTTTGCTCCTGTTCCTATATCACCCTCTGCACCTGTACCAGGGAAGTACGATATTTGGTAAATATTTCCTCCTTGTGCACTGCTGGAGTCGAAGTGAAAGGAAAATTCAGACTAAGAAATTGTCCCATCGGTGATGCTGAGGGACCGTAAGGTTTCAAAGGGACACAAATCTGAACTAAAGCTTAGCACCTGCACAGCATGACTGTGGGAAGGGGAATAGTGCTTCCAGCAGCAGGTTAATAGCAGCCTTTTGTTAGGCTTGAGCAGAAAGGGTTCATTTGGTGCAACAAGGCTCGCAGAGCCACCGTTGGTGTTGCTGGGATGATTCCCACACATTTCATCTGCTAGTATTTCATTTCAACCCATTTGACGAGCCTCATCCAAGTGTACTTCTCAAAAGCCAAGACAGAGAGCCTTCTAAGGAAACAAACATATCAGAAAGTCTTTCAGTTTTTTAAGACAGAAGTCTTCATAAATTGTGTGAACTTTACTCACCCTCATCAACAGGGAATTTGCAGTGGAGAAGCTACTGGACAACATCACAACATCTCAGGGTTTGCTTGTTTACATACTCAAGTGCCAATTAGGAAGGGATAACAAAAGCAACACTAGTTTTCCAGCAGTTGCGCTTCTCAAAACATTTTTCCAATGATATGTTCCTTGCACAGATATTATAAAGTCTCTTTTTTCTGCAGAGAGACCCTGCACTGTGTCACTTCCAGATGTTGTCCTACTGTGGTACATGCTCCATTCTCAGCTGCCATCCACAAGCAGATGTTTCTCTTCATGCTATAGTCTGTAAACATTTTGCCTTCAGCAGAAATCTATTTAAGCAGTATTTTTGAAGTTCAAAGAACTGCTTTATTTCTTTTTCAGTGTTATGTATGTCTATCTTTGCGGAGAAGCAGAAAACTGTAATTTCTTTCTCCTTCGACTCATGCTTCACAGAAAATCCTCTTTTGTCACTCAGCTTGGCATGGAATTTTGCTACAAAACTGACTGAGAAGTTAAATTTTCACTCTATCAAATTGCAATCAATGATCAAGCTTAAAAATTATTATTTAAAAATCCTTGAACTTCTCTTTCATTGAATAAGCACCCAAAGAAGTAGAGGACCGTTATATGAACCAAAACTCATCTAGATAATACAGGACTAATTTTACCTTGATTCCACGAGCCACTTCATCAGGTGGACCATATATTCCCACCTCCATCAAAAATAATTTCTTTTAAAAATTTATTAACACCAATATATGGTAAATACTTGCTTTAGTTTAGGTATAAAGTTAATTGCTTTCACCTCCTGCTACTCCTATTATTTCTGAAGTTAATAATAATCAAACACTTTGAATTCAGCAAGAATTTTTTCAGAAAAGAATGTTTTGTTTCACCAGAAATATAAATGCTATGAAATATTTTAATATTTTGTTTTTGCTTATTTTGTATATTATTTTGGTATTTCTTCTCAGATGAATCTACATGATAAATACTTTGAACAGCTGTGAAAGAGTGAATTTGCTGTTATTTGTTTACTGTTCTTAAATATGCAGATGCTTGTTCCATATTCAGGAAAATATTGCAACCTGTTCAACTGTCATTTTTACAAAACGATAATTGTGAAAGTTTAGGCTTGAAACTAAGATAGTATTTCCTATAGTAAAAGTTGTGCTTATGCAAACAAGGAAAGTAAAATTCTGGAAATACTGGGAGTCTGCTCAGCTGAGGTTCCAGTCCCTGCAGAGATACAGAAATAAACAACTATGAGATTTAATTCCCTACAGGCAGCTTCTGTGAATGAAACACAGGAAAATATCTCCAGAGATTCCTATTTGATGGCACTGCATTTGCTTTGGGATCTAAGAAGATTTGGTTTCATGCAATCAGACAGATGATAAGTCACAAGGATGTTTCCTCACAAAATAGTTAATATATTTCAAATATTTATCAGACATAGCATGTTGCAGTGAAACACACATCCACTCGAAATCAATCAAGAGCCAGATAAGTGATTATGTGAGGAAATCATAAACTGTTTGCAGAACATTTAGGAGAATAATGTTACTAATTGGACTGGGCCATAAGAATAGAGGCTGGCTTTTGTGCGGACCATTTTCAAATCCCTTTTCTGTTAGGGACCTTATAAAAATTTACCAGAGCACAATTTTTCATTTTCTGTTTCTGCCCTTGAAGCCACACAAACACACAAAAACTTGAATCCCATGGCAGAGCTCAGGGGCTCTTAGGCCCCTATTTCCCTCTGGACACTTTCTTCTCTTTCCAAGCATCATGCTGGGATTTACCTCCTGTGCTCTTTCCAAGCTTTGTAAGAGGATGTTCTTCCCCCTGCTCCCAAGTACTATTTCTTCTCTAGAGGTCTAAGCAAAGTTTATTCAAGAGATCAGAGCAGCGGACCTAACATCCATCATTACGAGTTTCAGTTATTCTCCCTAATTCTTCTTTATTACACTGTCCCTGAATGTGTTCAGTTTGCCTTGAAGTGGATTATACACAGAATAAATAGGGACAAAGCCAGGACAGCTCTTGGAAACATTGTCCTATTTCGATGTGTCCCACAGAATCATAGAATTGTAGGGGCAGGAAGGGACCTCTGGAGATCATCCAGTCCAAGCCCCTGCCAGAGCAGGGTCACCCACAGCAGGTCCCACAGGAACGTGTCCAGGTGGGGTTTGAATGTTTCCAGAGAAGCAGACCCCACCACCTCTCTGGGCAGCCTCTGCCAGGGCTCTGCCACCCTCACAGGAAAGTACAATTTGGTCTCCTTGATACCAAAGTTATAAACTGTAGCAACTTCAAAGGGACAAGATGAATGTAAATTAAATTTCATAATCAGAATAACTATGACCAGAATAAACTGAAAACCTTTTTATTAGCACCCTAGACCATTTTACAAGCAGCTCGACCTACAGAGGGGACTGTTCTGCTCCTGTAGAACAAACACACTGATACAGAAACATAATGTTAGTTAGTTAGGATGCTGCTCTAATTTTTCTTGTTCATTGATTTTTTTTAAGCTCTGTTTCTTTGAATTTGAATCTTTGAGGTATTATGCAGCCTGTGCTGCATAGGCATCTTGCTTAGGTCTACCCTGACAACCTCGCTGGATGGCATTTCTGACCTCCTCTTTTCTTCAGTTGATTTTTTTTTCCATTTAAAATAAAGTTTTTGCATCTGAAAAAGGTCTGTGTTCTTTCCAAGTCAATAAACGTAAGACAGAATAGGAATTTGCAGGCTGCTTTCTCTCCCTGCATAAGGGTTACACCAGCAAGTTATACCAAGATCTGTATGTCAGCAATGCTCTTTCACCCAGTTGAACTTTGTTTACAGTCTCAAGACAAATGTGCGTATTGGTCTGTTTTACCTTACTTTTTACAACAGAGGGAAAAGTTGCAAAACTCAGTATATCTAGTAAAAGCAGCAAGCATATGCACCACTGTCGATGTCTTTAAATAGCCAGAGCCTGCAAGAGCAGAAAGGGTTACCTCCCTGGCACTCACCCTTGTTTCTATCTGCTGATCACCGGATCAGGGTAATACAGTGATCTATTTAATAGTAACTCAGTTGGATTATTTTCTGATAGTCACACTGAAACTATTAATAGAGATGCACAGGTTTGTTAAATAGAAATCGGGAAGCTGACTTTAGTGGATGAGATGAGAGCAAAGAACTCTGTCTACCACAATTTTCTTGTGTCCAAGTTAGGGCAATACAGATCGGATGGTTCAAAAGTGAGATACGTAAAAAAAAATATATGGTTGACCGCTTGGTCTGAGAGAGTAGTGCTCCATGTACAAAAGTAGTACTGGAGGAGCATATTCTGGGACGTATCTTTATCAGTGTCTTGGAGGAGGCAACAGCAGTTGCTCAGGGGCATGGCTGCTATCCAGAGGGACCTAGACAGGTTGGAGAAATGGTCTGAGAAGAACTTTGAAAAATTCAGCAAGGACAAACACAAAGGCCTGCATTTGGGAAGAAACAGACCCTTGCAACAACACAGGCTGGGGACAGACTAGCTGGGGAACAGCTTTGCTGGAGAATACTTGGAGATGTTGGCAGACAGCAGGCTGGACACAGCAGCATGCCTTGACAGCAAAGGGGAAAGGCAGCTGGGGCTGTGTTTGAACAAGGGGCATAGCCACAAGATAAGGGGAAGCAATTACATTAGCTTCTATCCTCACTATCCCCCATATCCATGCCCACTGGATCTCATCTAGAATCACTTCTGGGGCTCCCCAAGACAAGACAGACACTGTCAAACCAGAGTTAAGCAGAGGGGAACCAAAGATGCTCAGACCACTGGAGCACATGCCCCATGAGGGGACACTGAGGGAAACAGGCCTGTTGAGCCAGGAAAAAAGAAGTTTTCAGGGAATCTCATTGATAGAAAAATGTAAATTTGAAATGCATAGTACAATTTACAGGTTGCCTCATGACAAAGGAATTCAAAATACTATATAGACATAACACCACAACAGAAATAAGGAACAAAACTCTTTCCATCTACTTGCAAAAGAACTGGGGAAGGCAGGCAGAGTCATAGGCAATTACAAAGTTCACTCTCCCTGATTTGCAGGAGGGAAAAAAAAAAAATAAAACGCCTTCAATAAACCCAAAGTTCTCTCTAGGAAAAACATCAATGCCCTTCTCCTTTACCTCTCAACCTTCCCGCTAACTTTTTCAGGGAAGACGAAAAGGTGCAGATACCCATCCTGGAAAATTTTTCAATTTAGTTTTTATTTATGTAAAAGGGTCCTATACCAGAAGCCTGCCAGGGACTAAGTCCAAGCTCTTGGCCAGCCCCGGCTGGATGCTCAGTGGAACATGACATTAATCACAGCCTTCTTGGCCAACAGATGTAAAACTACAATACTAAAGTTTCATGAGACATTAAATGAAACATTTCAGTGGTTTCCCTAAAAATCAGGAACTGGGCATCAGGGAATGATTTCCAATTACAAAACAAGTTGTGATTTTTATCTGGTCATTAGTTGATAAAGTATCTCAGTTCTCACTGTCCAGTGTCTCTCTCATGTGATTTTTGCATAAGGATCTGCAAATAAAAGATATTATTTTGATACAGTAGCTCACAGACACTACTCGTATGTAACCTCTTCAATCAGGCTTCCATCGAGTACTGCCTTATGAACTGCTGACTACCATGTATCAATCAATGCTGATTTTTAAAGTGTTAAAATGTTTCCTTGAAGTTTTTCTTTCCAGTGAGAAAGAGAGCAGAGTTTTCTCTTTAAATTTTAGAATCTACAAAATTGAAAAACTCCCATAAAACTTTGAAAGCAGATGATAACTTTAGTGCCAAGTGCTATAAAAATGTGACACAATAACAGAGTCCTTATTTGAGCCATATCAAATAACCCTCAAAGCTAAAATGTTTCCTGATTTTACACAGGCTATGATTACTGTGGTAACTTGTATAGTAATGATGTCAAAGAGTACTTCTGATATAGATTAATTTTGTATAAACTAATACTTAAGTGAATGCAGACTCTTATAAATCACTTTGATATACTAACTACATTCTTCCCTAGTCTTTTTCAAAGGGGTCAGAAAACGTTCATTGGAAGAGAAAATGCTTTATTAGAACATATGCAGAATATCTGAGCATCCTAAAAGAAACCAAACTGTCAAATAATGCATTTTAGAAGCTGAAAAAGCAGGTAGATGCACTGTATGGTGTTCTGTTTTGATCCTGGCAAAAGGTCATATTAGAGATGGACTTCACACAAAAGGTTAAAGATTTAACAAATGAAAAGTGTCCACTACTCAGCAAAAATGGCTGAAGTTGCAGTTGCTTTGCAAATGCAGATTCAAGTTGCTCATCATAAAAATAAATATTTTTTGAACCAGGACTTGAACTGGAGCATCCGACATCCCCTGCCAGAGGCCCTGAGCACCCAGTTACACAGTCCTGCCTGCCCATATTTAAATTCAGAGCTAACTGCTTCAGTAGAACATGTTTGTTTCTGGAAAGTGGAACATTAAAATCATAGTGCCCAATCTAATAACTTTGATGATGTGCAGCTGCCTTTCCTGCTAAATTAAATGCTGTTTTACACAGAGGCATTCTTTGATTTTGCGAGCAAAACTGTACCCTTGTTAGAAGGGTTACTATATCTTTCCAAATTTTTTGTCTGAATAAATTCATTGAATCCATGACTCAATCAAAAAAAAAAAAAAAANTCATTAGTATATCCTCGCTGACTCTCTTGAGAGCAAGACCAGGAACACTGATTTTTTTCCTCCTCCTCCTTCTGTTATAATCTCCAGAGCCCTGTTTCACCCACCCTGATAGGAGTTCCAAATTATTCTTCTGTCCTGAAAGTGCCTCCATGTGCAGATTACTCCATTCTCTCCTCAATCCAGCAAAGCTCCTACCCACACATCATCTTCAGTCCCACTCCTATTAACCTAGGTCTGAGGGCTGTCCCCTCAACTACCCCATACCCAGACAAGTCCTAACAATGGCCAGCAAGGTAAATGACAAACTGCCTTCACCTGAAGGGAGTTCCCTTTTCTTCTTCCTGTCTCTCCTCTCTCCCATTTTCTCTCTTTCTACCCATCCTTCTCCAATACATACAAAAGAGAGGAAATGAGGAGGAGGAGGTAAGAGGATGAGGCTGGAATCTCACTGTTGCTTGAAGCCACCCACAGCAACACTTCCACAGGAGTAAGTTTTTCCGCACCAACTCCTCATTGTTGCCTCTCCTCTGTCCTCCCTCCCTCGCTCCGGCACAAGCACTGGCTAAGACTGTCATGAGCAGGTGGCACAAGCTGCTGGGAGCTAGAAGAAAGATGAAGTTGCCTCTTGCAGTAGCCCCACCAGGTTATGGTGGCTGAGCGTTCCTTGAAGTCGAGCCTCAGAGAAAAACTAAAAGGAAGAAGTTGAAGAAAATTCACTAACGGGACATTTTGTCACAAACAAAAGACCGAGCGAGGAAAACAGAAACAGATACCACATGTATTTCTGTTTCAGCGCTTCCCATAGAAATGGCAGCAGTGATAAAGAATTGCTAAACTCCTCCCTAAACAGTCAACACCTATAGTTTAAATATTGAAATCCCATCCCCAAAATTACAAGTTACTAAGCTATTTAAATACCCACCCAACATTTCTGGAATCTTCTTCTACTCAGCAATACCTTATTTCACTGTACACTGCATTCACTACTGATATTCCCAGCATGTTTTCATAAGAATATTATGAAAGGCTAAAAATTATATAGAGCTGAGTCATCTAAAGGATTTCAAAAGAGCACAATAAAATGTCCTTTACACACACACAAAAAGGCACTTGATTTCCAGGTTATTAAAGTGCTGTGGCAAGAGCCATGATTCAGCTCACTGGAACTATGATTTGGCCATAGCCAGCCCAGAGGGATAATGCCGACCACAGCAAAAGAATTAGCTCCACTTCCCTCAACATGAAACCTGCACAGTAAAAACTAACTCCATTCCACATTTGGGAAGCAGCTACCAATAAGCTGAATATTCAACTGTCACACGCTTTGTGCTACATCATTATGAAAAACACATTTTTTTATTCTAAGCAGCACAGAGCAATACAAAATCAAATCACACGTAAAAGGTTGTGGGGCACATGAGCCTGATGCAGTTCATCAAGAAATAAACAAAGCAGGCAAGAATATGTGTATTTTCTGTCAATACATTTCAGCAGTGTTCCAAGTTACTACGCTCCAATTATTCCCTATCAAGTGCATGCAGCTTAATTGTTTAAAGATTTTTTTTTTTCCCTAACTTTCAGCAGTGCAAGTGATCAGCATATGCTCTCCTCTCAGTCAGCTCACTGTAACCAGTGGAAGTATAAGAAACGCATCCAATCTTTGGTGCAGTTGAAGAAGCTCAGATCCTGTCTACACTTGAAATACATTAAATTGGTTCAAGCCTACAAATCTGCAGATGCATTCAAGCATTCTCAGTATAATAGCACTTTCTGGCTGCTTGACTGTTGCCCAAGTGATTTTTGAGAAAAGAAAACAAATATCTGTAAGCAGCTGGGAGCTTCGAAATGTTCTGGTTTGAGGTAAAACAGAAACAATTTTCGCTTCAGTAATTTTACTTTTCAGCTAAGACTCTTCTAACTAACTCCCTGAAATTAATGGCATAACCATGACACCCATGAATGCTCTAAAGATGGGGCTGCCTCCAGACCAAGGGTCTAGAAGGAGAGTTTGCATGAAAGTCTTATGTTAAAGACGTAAATACTTGGCAACCTGCTATTATGAAACCACCGTGAAGAGGCAGTGAAGCATAACTGAACCTGTACAGAATGGTGGACCACCTCTTCAAAGGGATGTCAGTTAAGTTTTATAGCAAGGGCTCTCTCTTGATGATTGATCATGTCAGACCCCAAGCTGGGAAACAAATTGTATATTCAGAGATCTAAGTACCTTCCTCCGGTTTTGAGTATTTGTCTTTATCATTGCTTTCTTCACGTTATTTATTTTCTTGAAAGCTGAGGCCCCCTTAGTTTTTCAGGGACAACTGAATTAACCAGCAAGTAATTTGTTAAAAAACCCAAAATTATTCCAAGCAAAGAAAAAAAAAAAAGTTTGAAAAAGAGGAAAAAACCCCACACCCCTAGAAAACAATTTCAGCAAATCAAAACATGAGAATAAGTTACGAATTTAAATTGCACACACTCATCCCTAACACACATCAAACCACAGTCCACTTCCAGGGTTACCTTTTCCAGTGAACTCCCGAAGGGAACACACAAAGCTGGTATCATAGCCCTTGCTACCAAGGGGACCAGCACACCCTTCTGACCTTCTCTTTTTATTCTGAACTAACAGCGGGTTTCCCTCCATCGCTTCCCTGATTTTGAACCTGGTCTTAGTCGCAGTGCCACCTGGCACAGGGTAAATCCAGTCCTTGCTCTCCCTAGCACCCTGAGCTTGCAAGTCCACCAGGGTGTGTACCCAAGACATTCCTCCTGGCTTAAAAGAAAGATCCAGTAAGAACTTTGTAAAGAATAGACGTGACACTGGGACAGAGCAGACAGCGCATCTGACACTCAGTGTTTTTTCTCTCCCCATCTATCACAATAAGCCTCTTGTTATCACAGCAGTCCTTTCAAGACCTGAAAAGACACACAGACTTTATGTAGCCTGCGAACCACATGGCTTCGTACCTGTCTTATGTCAGTGGCAGAATCTACACACAGCCATGGTCCAAAGCTGGACAAGAGAGCTGCACTTTCACGTGACTGCCTACTCCTTACACACAAAACCAGAAAGGTTGTGTGCTCCTCCCCAGCAGGGCTGGCAGGATGCGGACAGGCTCTGCAGCTCCCCAGATCAAATCTGCTGGGTGAGTTTTTGCTTTAGGTCTTACCCAAAAGTAGAAACAAGTAGGGCTAAGACCTCAAGACCAGAAGGGCTCACAGAACTGGAGGAGGAGGCATTCAAATCCTCACACAAATCCTGAAGGGCCAGGGCAACACCCACAGACTTAGAAAATCTCCCATGGCAGTTTCTTCTGCTAAACTGCTGAAAACTTTGGAAAATGAGTTTGGAATCAGCATATGTGATGACTGGGTAGATACTTTCTTGGCAGTGCAAGACTGTGGAGTCTATTGGTGCAAGGAGACAATGTTCTGAAGATCATGTATGCACTGAAGCCTCTGGGCTTCCAAGACCATGCATTAATGGTGCATGGGTCACATTTTCTCCCAGCATTTACCAGTAAAAGAAATTGGTAGCAAGCACTCCAATTTCATTGTTGACATAGTACCCAGTGAGGCTCTATGAAGGAGGCAGTAGACTCTGCCACCAACAGGTAGGGAAAAAATAAATTAGAAGATTTTTCTACCCAAAGCAAGCAGAACAGAACTCTGCACATATTGATGGATTCTCAGGGGAATCTTAGAAAGTCTATCTATTACTTCAGCTCATAAGGCTAGTCCTATAAAAAGCAAATTGGAAATAATCCTGAGCATGCTGACAAAAATAAATATATTCCAAGCTTCAGTTTCCAGGTTTCTAAAGTAATTGCAGAACTTTGTGAAAAGGAGTCAATTATTACCTTGAGCACGGTAAAGGTGGGGGGTTGGTGGTTATGCTGTTTAAAGCACTAAATAAATTTAATACACTGAAGTGGCCCAGCTCAGCACGGCTTTAGACCTAACTTTTACAACCCAGCACATCTCAAAGACTTATGGTCCAAGTTTTATTCATCATGACATTAAATAACAGGATTTCCAACAAAAATCTTTTCAGCTCTGGGGGAACAAAATTTTCCAACTCTCAGACATAGTGTTGTGTGAGCAAAAAATCCTTTGGTTTGACAAAATTGAAATGTACAATTGGAAATTAAATGCTGTCGTGAAATGCAACAGCAAAGTGTTATATCCTGGAGAATATAAAAAGTGGACCACTTCAATATCATTAGACTCTTTTGTTCTTCAAAAAGAAATTTTACCATAATTTCTGTATTTCTACAAAATGTCTTACTTAAATGAAAAATCACATCAGCATTTGAAAATTATTTTGCTGGCAAAACACAACCCCAGCAAACTCCATTATTTTCCTGGTGAAAATAAATGCTGTCTTCAGTGCTATCTGTCACTAGTGGACTGATCTGTTAATTTGTCCGGCCAACTTGAGCAGAAGTCATAATAATTATAATTGTAATTAAAAAGCAGAACAATAAGCTAGAAAGACCACTAGTCTACTAATAATCAAATGCAAATGCTTTGCAGCCATGAATCAAACTGAAGTTTATTTTATTAGGACTCTATTCAAAAAAATTAAATCACCTATTTCTAAGGAGAAGAAATCTTCTTGACTGTACATGAAGATTTCAAACTGTGTTTATTTTCCCTTTTCTCATGGGTTTATGACCAGATCAGTAATAGATAGTACTTTCAAACATTCATAACTTCCATCCTGTACTTGTCTCCCATTTCTCATTCAGCTGCAAGCAAGTATGATTACTTCTGTTTGTCTGCCATCTTCTGCTCAGATCTTGCACTAGAGCTCTACCTTTGGATGTCTCAGTTCCCTCTCTGCTCCATGTATAATAAACCTGACCTGACCTGACTGATTTGCCTTACAGTCATGCAATCTAGGCCAACTTGTCTCTATCTGTCAGACAAGGAACAGGGCAACTTACTTGCTCAGGCTTCATTTCTGATTATCCTGAGTTACCAGTCAGTAACAATTTACCTACCTAACCTTCACACAAGCTCTACATGTGGTTCAATCAGTGTAATTGCTCTAAAAAGGAACGCAACCCCCATGACCCACAGGTTTTTCTGGTCAGTCTCTCGATCTGCTCCTCTTTAAAAAAACAAAAGAATACCCAGTACGCACCACACAAAGAACATGACCACCCCACTAATTAAGTTATCTTTGTTCTGAGCACAGAAATAGTGCTGGGCTCCATGTGTCTTTTATGATAAGTTGTTGTATGCCTTAGTTAATTTGCCCATCCTTAAGAAAACCTACAACCACATGGGGCAAAAGAGGCAACCTAGACAAAGCACAGCAACATTGAACAAAATCAAGCCCTTAAGGAAGGAGGAGCAAGAAAAAAAAATGTGTCACTTATTAAGAGAACAACAATAAAGCATTGATTTCTTTGCAAAGAACCGAAGTACAAAAACAAAGGGCATTCTTAGCCTAAGAATTTTTTCTCAAGGACTTGCCAGATTTTTGCCATGAGACCCTCCCCTCAGACTCAGAGACTGTACCATTTCAAACTGACAAGTTACAAGGAGGTGCCACCTCCCGTCTCTAACCAACTGAAAGAAAAACTTTACGTAACATCTGGAGGGGAATGTGACTTTACAACAGCAGGTTTTCACACACCAGAATCTCTCTGTCCTATGTCTTGGAGGACGTTGAGGCCAGAGGCTTCTGTGCATGGCCAGCCTAAAATGGTGACAATATTTTCCTGCCATTGCCCTTTCAAGTGTTCAGATATTTAATGAAACTTGATAAATTAAGCCTTTCAAAACTTGACCCAAAGATGTGAATAGTTTTCTTTTTAAAATTTAAAAAAAAAAAAAAGGGCAAAAGTTTTTCCGGGTCATAGAAAAACCAGAGAATCAAGAAATTAAGACAGTAACTTCACTGTGTTCCATCAAACCCACTAGCTCAATATCTGGGGATTCAATCTTTGAAGGTTTTCTGTACTTTACTCACTATCTACATTGTCAGACAGCCCAATTCTGACTTACTAAAAGTCTCATAACAGAAAAATCATAAGCACAGATACCCACATACATGGTGAATCATTTGGTAGATGTTGTCTTAAAGAACCAGATATTATAATACTACTTTTTACTGATCAACCTCTGTCTAACGAAAAATTCCTGTTAGTCTTATTCTTTACTGCTTCATTAATAAAGGTATGTTCACTTAGGCTTTCCAAAATGTTTTCTATTGAAACAAAGCTTTCTGCATTAGTTGAATTGCTTGGTTAATTGCAAGTAGTCTGTGCAATATTGCTTTTTATTTGCATATCAGTTAAGACATCCACAAGCACATCTTTTTACTCAGTGGAGAAAAACAGACATTTCCAGGGTATGAGTCATCCAATCTGTATCAGATGTTCCTTTTAGGAAAAGATACTCTAAATGCACCATTTTCTATCTTTCGACACTAAAAGAACTGCAGGCTGATTAACTTAGCTCTTGGTTACGTGAATCCTATTCATAAGGACCTGCAGCTCCTGACTGAATACAAAATATTTCTACCTACTGCTTTGAAAGGAGGGGTAGATAAGGAGGGTAGTACCTGCGACTCTCTTGTAGACGCTGTTCTCAAAGCAAGGAAACTTCACCTGGAAATACTGAGGTTGATCTCATGCCTCCAGAACAATAAATTTCTTGCCGATGAGTTTAAAGCACGACCTTGGAGAGGGTGAGCAGATTGCGTAGTGTCAAACCACACTATTCAGGAGGAAGGGGAAGCATCCTCTTCCCATCAGGCTTGTGTGGGACACCCAACAGTCAGCTCCATGTGAAATGTCTGGATAACAAAGAGAACAAAGAAACTCAACTATTCAGCAAAACCCTTTACCTGTGAGGAATATTGGCTGGCCTATACAGAGTCTTCCATATTCATGGCCTCCTTATTTAAGAACACAAAATTAACAATGCTGCACTTGAGTCCCATCAGGGCCTATATTTGTGACTAACACAAAAATCAGACAGAAAATAAACACTAATTATCAAATTTTCCCATTGTAAAACAGCATTTTCTTCATGTATTTTAGCTGTGTACATTAGTATGTAACTGCTTTATGGGAGAAATTAATACCTTTTGGACTTTCATATTCTCTCTCAGAAACACGAGTACCACTGAGATGAAATGTGTTTAACAAAAAAAAAAAAAAGAGCTTTCTAGTTCACACTGGAATCATGTGTCTTCTTAATTACTGACAATTTTCAATAGAAGATTTCCACAAGGTTGAAAAAGAAGAAAAATAACTCCATCATACAAGTTTTATTCCTAAAGTCGTATACTTTCAAGCTTTGTTTTGCTACTGGGTTTTTTTGTTTGGGTTTTTTTGGGGTTGGTTTTGGTTTTTTGTTTTTTTTTTTTAGTATTTTGCTGTTCAGGAAACTCTTTGAATACAGTATGATACTAAACATAATTGGTGTAGTAAATCTTAAGAGGAGTGATGGAAGGAGGTGGGACTGTTTAGTCTGAGGAAGAGGAGGCTGAGGGGAGACCTCATCACTCTCTGTAACTACTTGGAAGGAAATTGTGGAGAGGTTAGTGCTGGTCTCTTCTCACAGGGAATTATCAATAGAAGGAGAGGGAATGGCTTCAAGCTGCAACAGGGTAGGTTTAGGCTGAACATTAGGAAATAATTTTTCCTGGAAAGTGTGGTCAGACACTGGGATGGGCTGCCCAGGGAGGGGGTTGAGTCCCCATCCCTGGATGTGTTTGAAAGTCGTTTAGCTGTGGTGTTGGGGAGAACTCTGTAGAGTGGGGCTGATGGTTGGACTTGATGATCCCAAGGGTCTTTTTCAACCTGAATGATTCTGTGATTCTAATCAGAGAAGAAGTAAAATTTGTGTGTTCTCTGAGGAGGAAGAAACAACCAGAATTAAGTCAGTCTATCAAACCTTGCACAGGTAAGTCACAGCACAGTATAAAACCGCATACGGTGGATAACAGACATGGCATTTCAGCTGAGAAGACTTTGCCAAAGAGTTGGCTGTAAAACTCCTCCTCGATAAAAATCAGCGCTTTTGGCAAAAATACCAGGGCCAGTGAAACTTCTGCCAAGTAATCTGATTTTGCTGGACCTGCGGGGCCTTTTGTCCCAAGGGGTTTATTTTTTGAGTGCAAGTGGAAGAAAGGGAAGAAAGGTTGGAGAAGAGGAAATTGCCACAGATTTCCTAGAGCTGGCAGACCCCTCAGTGCAGTAGCAGCATTTCCAGTGGGACTGCCCAAAGCCAGGGAAAGGGCTGAGTGTGTAACATTTATGGGCAGCACGATGAAGATATTATCTATTGTTCAGGGTTGCATTTGTTGTGGAGCACTGGCAGGACCAGTCTGTCCCCAGGCACCAGGCTGGAGTGGGAGCAGCATCTCCACTCCCACTGTATGATACCAGGGAGGGAGCTGTGCCCCTGCAAACCCATCTCTTTGCATTCAAACCTTGTTGGTCCCCGTGTGTTACTCACAATTTTTTGTCCAGGACTTTCTGGACTGGAATCCAGGCACCCTGTCCTAAACAAAAAGACAAGAACAGTAGCTTTAATTCATCCACTCAGCAAAACTGAGAAACCTCCCTTCAATGAAATCTATCATGTTAATTTTATAGTTTCTAGTCATCTACAAAAAAGGAAACAATGTGCTTCATAGCTGACTGGCTTGAGCACTCAAACTGGCATGTACAAACCTCAGGTGAGACTTTTGTTCTTCTCAGTTCCCAAAAAACCACTCAGGCAGGATTTGCCACCAGCCATAAAACCATCACAATTTCTTGGCAACTGCTAATATTTTTTCCATAGTCACGAAAGAAACTGAGCATACATTTCTCCTATGTAAAACTTTCCATTAAATGAAATCTGACTTTACAGATGACACTAGTTATAAATAAGACTTATAGCCCTAGGAAACATCTGGAAGCCCAGAGAAGCACATCCCATTCAAAAAGCCCCAATGCAAACGCATCCGGTTACCTTTTAGTCAGAAGGCAAAGAGAAGTATGTTTAGCTAAAACCAGACAACACTCTTCACAGGAGACCTCTGGTTCTTAGAAGAGCTGGATGATGACCAGAAGACATAAATGTGGAAATGCTTCAGAAGTTTCTTCGAGTCTGCTTTCTCTGGGAGACATACCTATCTGGTGTCCTGCAAAGATAAAAGGTGATTCCTTCACTCTATCAGCACTTTGTGATGCAGAAACAACCAAGCCAGGGACAGCAAGCTTGTGCCACTTTCTCCAAGCACCACCAAATGTATGTAATGACCAGACTCACAGCCACACTGGAAAGGGGCTGGCCCAAGCTGTACCACTTCTACCTTCAAGATCTCCACCATTCCTACACCTACACAGCACTTAGGGTGGGGGAGCAGGAAGGACAGAGCTGTCATATGCACCCCCAGCCTAGACCCAGTGCCAGGGCTGGGATGGACATGGGGACTGTGGGAATATAGGGGCAGGCTGGAGGACACTGCCCAGACCAAAAGGACTGGGAAGCCCTCAGCACCCTGACACTCTGAAATTACCCTAGGGTTTTAAAATGGATCATAGAATCATAGAATGATTTGGGTTGGAAGGGACCCTAAAGGTCATCTAGTTCCACCCCCCTGCCCTGGGCAGGGACACCACCCACCAGAGCAGGTTGCTCCAAGACCCCTCCAACCTGGCCTGGAACCCCTCCAGGGACGGGACAGACACAGTTTCTCTGGGCAACCTGGGCCAGGTTCTCACCACCCTCACACCCAAAAAAATTCTTCCCCAGATCTCATCTTAATCTCCCCTCTTTCAGTGTAAAGCCATTACCCCTCATCCTAATGCAATAGGCTCTACTAAAAGGTTTGTCCCCATCTTTCCTATGGGCCCTCTTTAGGTACTGGAAAGGGCTATAAGATCTCCCTGGAGCCTTCTCTCCTCCAGGCTGAAGCAACCTCAACTCTCCCAGCCTTTCTTAGCCAATTTTGCTCTAATTGTAGAAGGGCAGCTCATAGACTAGAGGAATGGGATATTTTGTTATGGAGGGAAAAATGATGTAAGCAGAACTACCACATGATTGGAAAGTTAAAAAAAAAAATAGAAAGATAGCTCTTTACTCCCTGGATATAACAAAGGAGAGTACAGTAAGAAAAGGGCAAGGAGCTGGAACTGCTAAATCTTATTTGCGACAGTGGAAGGGCAGTGTGTTACAAGGGGTGGGAGAGGTCCCTGGGCTGTGCAGCCTGCTCTGCCCATTGCATTTGCACAATTATACAGCTATTGTACATTTCTGTATTGTCCCTTTCCAAGACATAACTATCTTGCCCACGTGGCAGTGTTGTGGTCCCAATCAACAGCAGCAAACTCTGATGGACTAAACAGCAACAGTGTTCGCCGGTTGCTTCATGTTTTCATATTTACAGAAAAGATTGGAACTGTGGGTCATCTACTTCTCAGCTAACTTCTACATCATCTTTAAGCCAATGAAAACAATCCACGTTCCTTTGTCTTATAGCAGATTTTATTTTGCCCTCAGTTCTGATGATACTGCAAGCTTATTTGTACCTCTTTTTTTCAAATATGCAGTGACTCGGACAGCCACCTGCCTCCAAATCAGGTCTGTGCCTACACCCATGGGCTGCAAGGACTGCATAAGAGGAGCTGAAAGGCTTCTGAAGACCTCCTGGCCTGGTCTTCACCGGGGATAGGTACACTGCTGGGAAGTGTTTCATCCGGATAAAAAATCCAGAAGCACTCATGGGAAGAAACCCTGAGCAGCGATGGGGCCATGCAGCTACAGGGAGAAGCTGCAGGCTTTAAAAGATACCTGGCCCTTTGGGCAAGGTCTTAGCTTGCCTTCGTATGCAATCCCATGGTAACATGCTGTGACAGATGCTGAGTGAGTACTCCAGGGTATGCATTTGCCAAACACACATATACTCATCAAACACTGTGGTTTCAAGGCGCACATTTGTATCCTCAACCAGATGGTGTCCTTCCTCCCACCAGGACTCATCCTGAATGTCTAGTACCCAACTCAGTGTCTGAACTCACACAGACATCTCAATATCACAGGCTTGCGAAAGCAGAAATTATTCAGGCAAAAAGGGTTTTTCCTCTACAGCACTGAGACGAAATATAAACCCCACAAAGGGAGCTCTGCTGGGTCCTGCTCTACCTGTTTAATGACAAGGCACTGAAGTTTCCTCTGCAATACATTGCTTTCACAGAACACATAATTCTCAGCAAGAATTCTGATACATGCTTTATTAGGAAGTTATTTTTTATCTTAGTGATCCCACTCTAACCAAAAAAGAGCACCAGGCAAAGATAGTAAATACTACAAGAACTGTTCAAAAGAGGATCAGCAATAAAGATTTTACCATTCAGTCTTTATGTGAGCACAAAGGGAAGAGCTTTCTTGCAGATCTTGACAGGATTGTGGAATTAACTAGGCCATCCTGAAAAAAAAAGACAGATTTTTCCCAAAGTTAGTCTTTCCTTATTTCAAAGTTGGTCTTGTGCCCATTTGCAACGAGTCTTTTTCAACCTGGTATTATTGGGATTTTCTACACCGAGAACACAGAACCTTGAGGTGAAGATTTACAGATGGTTTTAAATGACAACTCCATTTGGACCTATTAACTTTAATCACCTGAAGATCTGGTCATCACATTACGTATTTTTACTCAGTACTAAATACTATTACTTCTAGTCTAAAAGAAAAATTAAACAATATATCTGTGTTGTGTGAAAGGGGACAGTAGAAAATATGTCGCTTGTGGAGAGGGGAGAGATTGCGTCTTACAGTTAGAATTAAAACACTTCTAGGAAAAAAATCGAGGTTCTGCTTAAACATCGGTGACAAAAACAAACCTGTGCCCTTCTCAGCTTAATTTTCTTCTAATACACAACTTCAGCAGCATCTTTAGTAAATATACAACCAAATTTCCTAGGGGAGATTCCCTGTGTAATCACTGTCAGAGGTTTCAGGCAATTGTGAAGAGGCTCCAGCTGGTTCTGGCTGGGCTATATGCTAGCCATATGTTAGGCCAGATTCAGTCTGATGCAAACCAGATAAACTGAAACAAGAGCAAAAAGCAGGGAAAATTCTGAAAAGGAAGACAAATTACATGGTTTCCCCTTAAAAACAAAATAAGGGTTTTACATGGTTACATTTCCAAATGAAACCCCAGTTATAGTGTAAATTCAGTATTAACTGTTCTTGGTTCTCTATCTGGACATGTTACAAGAAAAGGTGTTCCAAAGCAGTTTCATAACTGGACAATAGAGAATATTTTCATCTGCTGAAAACCTTACTTCCAGCTATTGAAGATTATTATGTCCAAGAGCCGGCACAGCCCAAAATCTTAAGAAAAAGGCCCTTAAAATTTCTTCTCACTGAGATAATGTCCAAGACAACCCATCAAACACCATGGTTTTAAGGAGTGCATTTGTATCTTCACCCAGACAGTGCCCTTCCATCTGGCAGAACTCACTCTGAACATCTAGCATCCAACTGTACTGTCCATTATTCCACCATCTTTTTTTTTTTTTTTTTTTTTTTAAGGCCTCAATCTTTAAGCGTTTATCTGCTTTAAGTTGTTCTGTTTTCTTATTTCCTTCTTGAGGAAAACTTGAATGAATAGATTGCTTACATGTGTAGCTCCAGCCCCCATACTTAGCATCAGCTGATGTGCTCTTGCAGCCTGCGTGTGGTACATTCTGGACTGTGAAAAAGCACATCTCTCTATGTCCCTATGTGCAATGCTTTCAGCTCAGAACTGCTGTCATGCCGCTAGCAAAAATATAAAACAACAAGTTTTGCATGCAGTAAGAATGAGGATAAGTTTTTTAAGACTGCACAATGCTTATTCATGCTTACTAATTGCTTAATAAAAATTTCCATTCAAATAAATACCCTTACACTTGAGAAAGGCTGAGCTGCAGAAAGGGAAATGCAAGAGGAGAACATGCCCTTGGCCCTGTTAGCAGGGGCAGAAGGACCAGACAAGCTGATCTTACAGAAGCAGGACTCTACCAAAGTGTCATCCCCAGCCATCAGGGAAGCAGGAACTGGTCTGGGTGCTGTAGCTCCAGACCTCTTCCTTTCCCCTTGTCCTGGCATTCTCATCACCAATGCAAGATCTATTTGGTTGCTGTGAAGAACAGCCTCTCCTCCCAGTCCCGGACTTACACAGTGGAGGATGACGACCGAGGAGAAGACAGCAGGAGAAAGAAGTACAGCTCTTGTAGTATTACCTGCACCACGTAGCTGCTGTATAGCATACAGCCCACACTTTCCATGTAAGGTTGGGTTATGCACCACCACCACAGCAGCAGCATGATGCTAAATGTGCGTTACAATCACAATATTCATTATGGTAACTCCATGCTTCACCCTGCTGCCCTATGTGAGCAAGTCTGACCCTCTTCTGCAGCACTTGACGCTGGTGTGTGCCTGCCCCATATCTAGACCATGACAGCACCACAGGTGTGGTCCTTCTTTACTTTAGGAATGGGAAAAGACAAGGATTGGAGCCAGACTGCACTCACTCTCCTCTTCCCCTAGCCATTGGTGTTCCTCTGTATCCTGAGCAAGTGCTGGAGCAGAGCTGCAGTACATATGGGATCAGTGAGTGCCCTGGGGGTGGGAGGGAAGGAAATGCTCTTTTGTTGCAGAAGGAAGAGGTTTCCAATAGTAGAAGGGGGCAAGAGAGAAGCAGCTCTAATTCCTGAGCTGCACATTGTACTACAAGCCAACACCATCCTTGGTGAAAGAACCCCAGGGCTAAATCAGAACCTCCTGACAAGGGAACCCAAAAAGAGGCATTTGCCTCCTCTACAGGTCCCCAAAGCTCATTGACCTGTTTTAAACCCCTACAAGAAGACAGAAACCCAGCACCCAGTGGCTTTATTTTAGCATTGGATGCTCACAGGTTCCAGTGGTGTTGCCCACCATTAATGAGATGAAATGGGGTTGCTGGCTCTGGAGGCCACGAAACCTCACACCCCTGGAGAAGACAAAATATCTGTTTAGGAAAACCTGGGGGAGGCTGTTTTTTTCTTAAAACCTGGAAACCCCATTAGACCAAATATTCTGCCCCTTCATGCCTCCAAAAAGGAAGGTGCCAAATCAGTAGACTTCCTTCTATGGTGGGTCTGTAGAAGTAACCTGCTATCAAGAAAATACTGAATACAGTCTCTGGGATTTTGCTTTCAATTTTTAATAGCTGCAAACGCTGAAGGTAAAAAACCAAGTAACCAGCAGGTCACATAGTGGAACAGAATTTTATTATCAGTTGCTTGCTCCTCTGGCAGTGCACACCGAGGCTCCTGTGTCTTATGTATCTGATACAAGAACT
This sequence comes from Nycticryphes semicollaris, assembly GCA_013400055.1. Taxonomy (NCBI): domain Eukaryota; kingdom Metazoa; phylum Chordata; class Aves; order Charadriiformes; family Rostratulidae; genus Nycticryphes; species Nycticryphes semicollaris. The sequence goes on from VXBJ01000601.1 coordinate 46,559, forward strand.
TTCATTGTGTAAGTAGCGAGGACCATGTGAGCCCACAGCAGTGGCCTCATTTGACATTGCATTGGATGAGCGAGGAAAAAAAAACTGTAACCCTTTCAAAGTACCGCCCCTGCCAACGGGTCTTGGATATTCAATATAAGCAACATCTCCCACATATTTAATTCCCTGATTGAAGGTTAACTTCTTTATGAAAAGGACACAGATCCTGAATGTTAAAAATACAGGCAGCGCAAGGCCTATAAGAAAGGTACGTGGTAAATATATTTGTAGGTTAATTTCTACTGCAGCTAAACAAAACATACTGAGCATATCCTGCTGTCCCTTGCTGCACCAAGGCTGATACTACAACACCAGGATGCCTTAATGCTAGTTATCTCCTTTTTTTCCTGGTGGTTTATTTATAAGAAAAATAGATCTGTATAAAGGCCTTAAAACCTAAGTTACCTAGGAAGATCTAGATAAATCAAAGGATTTAAGCAGGATTAGCTTCACATGACTTGCAGTGAAATTTCTTGCAATGACAAAAGCCAGAACTGGCAGTCATTGTACAGCACTTCAGCTATGACTTTCCAATCTGGCTGGAAGTACATTCTCCTCAGCTACATGCCTGGGGTGAGTAAATTATTTTTTACTTAAGTGGATGTTTAGCTTTATTCGTAAGTATATCTAGATATTTATTTAATCAATTTTTTGCTGTTTTTCTAAATTACAACAATATATTTTAGGAAGATATAGCTCCAGTGAGAACTGTGGGTGTAATATGGCTTTGTTTAGCAAGCTGAAATGAAAATACAGGGGCCAGAGAAATCTACAATTTAAGAACTTTCTTATATCTGTACATAAATGTCATCCACTTCAAAATAAAAGCATTGGTCCACTGAAACATGAAGGGTAATAACCAATCACCAGTTTTTGTGAAATGAAAAATGAATACATTGAGAAAGGAGAAACAAGTTTTAGTTAAATGAAAATACTAATTTCTATGACTCTCCTTTATCTTCTTTAGTGTTTTCTTTTTCTTTCAGTTTTTCTTTAGAAATCGTACCGGTAAGACTTAGAAATATATTTTCATACAAAACATACTTCTACTGCTCTTAGAATTCTGTCCCACGCTGGCCTCTATTTCTTCATATTATAGGGGAAAAATAACTAGTTTCTTCATTGTGGAGAGTTAAATCTTGTTTTCTGTTTCAGGAATTATTTCATTGAATGTTAGATCAGTTTTTTAAGACATTCCCAAAATATTTAGTTGCCCTCTTCCAGCACTTGCAACCCTTATTTATAAACATTATACTTTGTATATGTTCAGATTTATACAAGATGGTTTTATGATGCGCATAGAATTCTGAAACCTGCAAACTCACTAATGGTATTAACAAGGATCAGATGATTGTTGCTTTTCTTGTATAGAAAATAAGATGATGGGAGTTCTGACTATTTAAAGAATTTAATGAATAGTTCCTTAAATGTGATGCTTTGTTTCATGTGCGCACAGTTTTGTGGCTCTTGCACGAACGCTAAAGAAGTTTTACACTTCAACATTAATCCTAACAAGTTTCCAAGGGGGTTTGCTCCATTGCTTCGAAGGAGGATGGCAGCTCAGATAATTTTTTGGAGATCAGTTAGATCAACAGTCTTCATTTCCAGTAGCTTTAAGTTTTCAAGATAGGAAAAAAAAACAAAAAAGAAAAAAGAAAAAAAAAGGAAGAAAAATTTATGTAATGCTGGTTTTGTGAGGGATTTTCCTCCCTCCCTTCCAAAGTCCTTTGCAATTAAAAAAAGTAATAATAATGTAATAAAATGTAATAATACCAATTTATCTGAAAATATACAATAGCACTGCTGAGCACTCTCCAACACAAAAAGTTGATGCAACAGATAGAGATGTGGAACATTAACTGAATATTATGAGTACTTAAAATCCTTTCCTATGTTTAGTTAGAAAGAAGACGTAGTAGAACTACTAAAATTCCTTTAGAAGGTTCCAAGAGAACAACAGCACAGCCTCCTTTGATGCTTAGATACATCCCTCAAAGTGTGGTAAATCACTAAGGTGTGAAAAATGTTACAACTGTAACAAGAATAAGCAAAAGAGATGAATGTAAAATGCAAATTAGCTATTTCATTAAAATAATGCTTTTCCCTTTCGTGGCTTGGTCACGACTGTCATTAGAGATTGTAAATTTAAATGGAAAGAATATAAGAATTCAACGTAAAATATTAAAGCACTTCCCAAACCACATTTTATATATGTAGAACATATGTATGTAGTGCATATATTTGACATTTTGAGGCATAGTCATGCACCATATATTACTTTTGCAGCGACCATAAATACAGCAGGTACTTCAAAGAGTAATGAAAATCTCTTGCCTAAAAACATTTACAGTTTAAAGTCCCGAAAACCTATCACAGACGTGATCAGAGCTGAAACAGATGCGATAAGTAGCAAATCTAGAAAATATTACTGTCAATAATTAATGTATGTCTGCCACCTTTAAGTTTATATCACTCTTGCCTCTCTCTTCCCTGCATGATTCCGAATGCTCAGCTCTACCTGTTTGTGTCTTGCTCTCTTTATTCTCCTGGAAAGGAAGAAACTTTTAACTGAGGGGGACATCCTCTAATGCTTTCTAATGTTTTACCACTTATTTCTAGGAAAGCAGGAGCAAGACAGACAAGTTCATAACACAAATTTGAAATATTTAGCCTTGAGTTAAACCACTTTCAGATTAAGTATGAAAGAAAAAAAAAACAAAAAACAAAACAAAAAAAAAACCAAAAAAAAAAATCAGAACCATGGGCGGTTGCCATTATTAAATAAACATCATGAAAGATGGTATGGATTCATTTTATAAGCTTTTCAAGTATTGTTTCAATCCAAAAGCTTTGCCATTTTCAATATTTCTGTGATCAACATACTCTCTCTGTTTCTCTTCTCTGAGAAATAAAACATTCACATCGCAGGGCAAAATCGTACCTCATATTGGCCACAACATCCTGAAATTTAGGGCAACAAGTAAAGACGCAAGGTCAAATCTGGCTGAAAGACTTTAGATCATCATGAGAGTGACAGACAGACTGCCCACGTTATAAATTTCCTAGTAACGAAAAAAGGAGAGAAGCTGCCGGGTCGTAATAACGACCATCATACATCAACATGGGGGTGGGTGGCGGGTTTTTATGTTGCATAAACACAGCAGTAAATCCTGAACTAACCTGTGGCCATGTGGGGATTTTTATCCTTTGGTCTGCTTCCAGAGAAATAGCGTTCTTTGATTCCTCAGGTTTGAGGATAAAACATTAAATACCAGACCTCTCAAGCCTAAATATAAGATGTTCTTCTGAAGCGACACAGCATTACTTTATGTCATGCAACTACTCACAATGTTTTACTCAAATGCATGAGTCAGATTGATTTCACTTGCACCGTTCAATGCTTCACTTCTCTGAACAGTAAGGTTTCCCTGTATGTTCTCCAAATATACCTGTCTTCTCCATTGCTTATTACAGAAAAACCCGTAATTCTATAGCAGTGCAGCTCCATGGAACTAACAGCAAGAGACATAACACTGAGTAATACTGTCATAAACTACCTTCCACTCATTTTTTTGCAAAGCCAGGTGCATGTATAGTGGTATTTTTGACTGTTTCATTTTATTTATTCCCATACAAAAGCAAGAAGTAGAGCAGATATAATCCATTTAACCAAGCAATCTGTTTTCAGGAGGGATGAGGACCACATATTTAAGAGAATGAGAAACCTCACTGAGAGTTGATAGACTTTCTGCGAGGGAACTCTTTCATAGCTGATCATACTGTTTGAACCCCATCCTATCATGTCATTTCAGACACTTCGTTACTCTATTTTTAATTATTTTTATCCATTTTGTCGTGTGCGGATAAGGATTTATTTGCCTGTAATAATCTGTTCCCCTTTTAAAATGTTATGTATATAAGCTGTGAATTTCTACTCTGGCGTTCTTCTTTAAAAGATTTTGGTTAGTTGCCAGTAATTTCATATTTGCATCCCAAATCTCATTGTATTGGAAAAAATATGAAGGATTCTAATCAGAAAATGTCTGATTAGACGTCACTGACTTAAAGTGATTCAAAGAGCTTCGAAGAGTCACAAAGTATGGAAATGCGGAAATATAATTTTGTTCAGACAAGGAATCCCATAGTTACACTGAATTGCTGCCCCACAACATGTTATTTCTGCTCTTAGAAGGGAGCAGCAGCAGGTTCCTGTGAATTCTGTAACTGTCCCTTCAGACTGTCCTTCCAGCAAATGCACACAGATCATCTGCTGATTTTAACATGGCTAGTGACAATCACATAAATAAAAGCAGCTTTTATTTAAGCTTGGCTCCTAACTTTCATATTCACATAATAGAAAAAAAAAAAAAAAAAAAAAAAACAACCAAAACCTTTTAAGCCAAGTTGCAAAAGTTTTCCAAATAGCAATGGTTACCCAAGAAAAGCATTCGTAACTGAGAAAAAACAAATAAATTAAAGTTTTACATCATTGCTCCTTATAAATGTAGTAAAACAGGGATGGATCAGGCTGCTTTCTGTCACACAAGCATAAATTCACAATCAAAGAGACACTGTCAAGAGCAGTCTGGTCTCATACACACATGAAAGACATCCAGTCCTATTATAAGGTAGTATGAGGCAGTTAAAAAACATGATCTGTAACTATCCTTAGGCTATTCCATGGACTTTGCAGGTGATGGATGCACAATGGTCTTTTTCTGAATGGTAAACGGACCATACATGTGGTCAGAACCTCATGGGAACAGGAGAAAAACCACTGCTCTTCTCTCATCCTGGTCCTAACGCAGCTAATGACACCTGCAGAGATGTGCACAGGGGGGCACCAGGCACAGGCAGGAGGAGGGCGTAAAAGAGTCGGGGTGTCACACAATGGTCTGTCTTGGGGATACCAAACTGCAATGAAGGGGATGGTGAGGGAGCCAGAAGAGATTGTGAGAGGATGGAGAGGATGACAAAACAAGAAGGGAGGGGAAGAGGCGGCGGGGGGGAGGTGGGGTGTTGTCTGAGAGCAAAAAGCATGGCTAATAATAAAAAAAATAAGGTGGATAAAGACAGAAAAAAAAGAGCCTGAAAATGTATCAAAAGAGAGGAAAGGGAAACAGCCACATAGGAAAAGAAGAATGTAAAATAAATGTCATAGGGGAGCATGTTCATGAGGCAGCACAGAAGAGGAAGAAAAGCCAAGATGTGCCAACTGTGGAAAGAAGGAAGAAATAAGGGGAAAAAAGGAAAGGCAAAATAAGTTGATTTTTTGGGGGGGGCTTTTTTGTTGTTGTTGTTGTTTGGCAAACTTACAACAATAGAAAATATAATGAGCCAAACAGGGAGAAAATGAAACACTGGCTGAGATCAGAGAAAAGAAGGGCACACACCCCCCAAATTTTTCACAAGGCTACAATGGCTGGTACTGTGAATGCAAACCAGCCTTCCTGCATCATGTCTGACAACCTAAAACATTCTCCAGAGTGACAGCTGAGGTCCATTTCAAAGCAGCACAGAACAATCCCTGGGATTTCTTTCTTTTTTAAATGAGAAAATTAATTGCATCCCATAAATGTCTGCAATATAACGAGATGTAAATTCAATGCCTCAAGGCTAGATGCTAAGAGCCAAATTTGGCCCTAACTCAGATAACAGCAGTGACTGAAAAATAGATTTTTCCTTTATGGGAAATTTTGATTAATTTATTTTTTATTTCAAATGGAAAAAAAAAAGGGAGAGAAAAATCAGAACATTTTGAACTTGAACATTTGAAATGGAATAAGAACAGCATTTTCAAAAGTAAGGAAATTGCAGATGCTGTGAAGTCCTCTGCAGATATCAGCACATAAAGTTCTGTAGTTCAAATTCTTTCAATTGGAAAATTTAGTTGCAGTAAAAGGCTTTCTTTATGTGACAAACATCAATTTTAACAACTGAGAACATTCCGACCCTCTAAAATTCAACTAGTTCTACTGCTAAGTATGCCGTTTCATATTCATCACCCAACAAAAGTGAAGCAACAGAAGCAGAGAATAACAAGGGAAAAACATCTGTCCTTTCAAAAACCTCAGAAATATTTTATGTTTCTGCAGGCCTGTCTTCCTCCTGCTGTTCTAGGGTTATTCTCAGAGATATTCCAAGAAGGTACTCAGAGAAACACAGTTATTTTTGCATGTCTTGTTTGTCTCCACTTGGTCACTCAAACATCTCAAACACCTTCAGGTAACTCACAGAAGACACCTTTTTTGTCCCCATTTCTGGTTGCTGGATCCATCTTCCCTCCCTGTGGGAGCTCTGTTGGTGGGAAATCCCTACATGCTCCAGGATCAGAGCTAATGCTCTGGATGCTTTTTGGAAAGCAGAGGTTAAGCCCTGGCTATGTCCTTTAGTAGGAACAGAAATCCCAAGAGGTTCTGGGGTATAATTTTATTCAGAAACGTGATAGTTTCTGAAAACTTTTTTGGTCTTGCTGGATCTGTCTGTAACAGTAGAGCAGCACACAAACCAGATTTACCTACTTAAATTGGTGTCAGTTTATCTACACGCATTTCAAACCAAATGGGGAAAGCAACTTTCACTTTGATGCTCAGAGGATTACAAGGAAAATGACCTACGAGTGCCCCAATCTTCCATGGCAACAGCCACATTGTTATCTGCACCCTTAACAAATAATTAATTATCTATATATCACCTGACCAAACCCTCATGCATTTTTACTGGCTTTCAATGCACAGAGGCTTGGCCCCAAAACGTTGATTTTCCCATCAAAAACTGAGCTCTTGGTTACATCTCTTCACTATTACTGCCATTCTACAGCAGCACATCTCTCAGGAAAGAGTGTTAGAAGAGTGTTACAACCACGTGACTTAGTTACCACTTTTATTGTGCAATGATGTAAATATTAAAGCCTTAATTACTACCTCTTTGAAGGAACTTACAAATTTTTATTTGACTACCAGGGCAGGGAACAGAAAAACACATTTCTTCAAACTTTGTCACAAAGAGACATCTTGGATGCAGAAAATTTTCTTTGATTTATAAAGTTATTTAGTTTGAAGCAAAAATATGTTAGCAGCTCTTTTTTGACCTGGTGGGATTTAATTTAAATATTGAAAGACTACATTCGTGCTATCAGTTTACTGCAGTAGTAATACTCCTTAGCATTGCATTAGCATAGTGATGTAAAATGGTTATATGTCTTCTATGAAAAGCTGATTTTTGATCAAATTTTATTTTCCAACTCTAATTCTCATCTCTAACCTGGAATTATTGCATTATGACTTAAGTAAAACTACTTTAGACTTCTGTCTCTGAAAAAAAATTACCTTGAATCAGGAAGACGTACAAGCTCACGGTCACTTCTAAGTGCTTGGATAACTTCACTCACTTTGATAGATTACGTCCATACTTAAAGCACACAGTTATGTGGGTTTTGTCCCCTCACAGTCTTGCTTCAAAAACCTTCATTTTAAAAAAATAAAGGATATTAAAATTCCTTTTTTAAATTGCACCACCATGTTCTGTTTATTGTTTTGTTTCATGAAGCTGTAACACGAGAAAAGTAAAACCCCAGTACAAAAAAATGGGGAAAATAGTTTTTAATGGAGGAAAGGAAAAAAAAAATTAAATCAGCCTACTTATGGAATATCCATACAATACTGCAAGCACCAGGGGTTCCCTAGGAAATCAGTCATGACAGATATTCAGGACAGTCATGAGAGCACGTATTTTAAACTAAGCAAAGAAACAGCTGCAGTCAGTAAAGAGTCGGGACAATTTACTTGAAAGAAGCAGTCCACACCGTTCCCTCTCAGAAGAAATTTGTGATTAAATAGATGGAAGCTGAAGGACTTTTCAAATACGGCGAAAAGCAGCACACTATGTTCTAGACAGCATTCAAAAAAAAAAAAGCTGCTTCGCAATCTGTTTGTGCCTTAAATCAAAAGTAGTTTTTAAAAAAATGATGATTTTTAAACTTTTGATGTTTACAAAATTTTCCAGTATGTGGGTTGTGAGGAGCGGTTCCAACTCCAACGCAATGATTCCTGTGGCCCCACGTTTCTTGCAAATGTTTCAAGTCCTGTAAAGTCAGCTCGTGTTACCTCAGTATCGTCTTTCTCACCTAAACTACCGCATTTCGGGAGAAAAGAAGAAGAAAAAATAAAATAATAAAAAGACCTCCCAAAAGAGGTATTTTTTCCAACCAGGGAACAACCCTGATGAGATCCCAAGGGAACACTAAAAAACTGTCTTTATAAAGACAGAATTGCAATCACACAGAGAAACGCAAAAGGGCCACAGTTTTGTTCTGAATCCAGGCCTTTCCCCCCTCCATCATCTTTTATTGTACTGACCCTCTTGAGGCTGTTAAATCAAATTTGATCGTTTGCCTTCTAAAAACCCATTGATGCTCTGTCATTTTCTCCAGTCTGAGGCGTTCGGTGCCCTAAGCTGCAAACATGAGCTGTCTTTTCAGCAGCTAAATAGCTCAATGATTACTTATTTCTATCTATCCCATCATGCAGAGCACAAGCAAGTAGGCATAAAAAAAAAAGAAAAAACAAGAACCCCCTCCCCAAAAAATCCCCAACCTCGTGGCACACATGACACACACATGGCTGTAAAATAGCCAGCAAAAATTATTAATATACCACTGAAATAGATAATTAAATCAATGAAATTATAAACGGACATCTGATATGTTTTGAATAATTGCGTCCATATTCTGGTAAACTCATCTGGTTTTTGTACATGCCAATATTGAGGTTAAGGAAAGAGCCTTTTCTCCTCTACGTTCTTACTTTTAGTTCCTCCACAACGCTATCTCATTGGAGTGGAGTCAATGAATGAGAAAATCCGCTATTCTCATGCTTAGGAAACCTCTGAGGAGCTGCTCGTGCACATGCCCAGCATTTGTAATGATCCCTCTCGGGAGCGAGCCTGCCAGATACGGAAACTCCCAGTAACGAGCCCTAAATAACCACTAAAGAGCACAACAGATTTTTTTTATTATTATTATTTTTTTTTATCAGCAGGTCTTTTTATTTGTTCCCTTGTTAGATACCTTTTTCTACCTGAGTGACAGGAAAAAGCTAGCTGTCATCAGCCAAAAATATCTCTGCCTGAAGACTGCTGGATCAGGACAGTCCCTACGGTTTTCAAACGGGGAGAAAAAGGAGGGGCTGAGGGTCAACCTCCCACCAGATTTTTTTGCCGAGCGACTGTGAAAGAGAGAAGGGGNGACGGGAAAAAAAAGAGGGGGGGGGTTGGAAAAAAATAAAAAAAAAAAAAAAAAAACAAAACGACAAAACCAACAAACCAAAACTGCACTCTGAGAAAAAGCAGAAATTCAAGTAGGGAAGAATAGACTGTCCATCCTCGTTACAATTTTGTCAGCTAAAATTTAGTAAATGCTTCTGCCTTGCTTTCAGGAGGAGGTGATATTTAAAAGCAGGCTGCTCAGCCGTCAAGTGGGAGTACAAACAACTCCAAAAGCTTTGCCTATATTCTCTGCAGATCAGCAAAACAAGGGAGACCAGCTGCATTTCGTTAGAGCCTGATGAATAGGACAACAGCTTACTGTTTCGGTAGGACCAAAACATTTAACCTCTTCTACAGGGCATTTAACTTCCACTGCGTCGCTTGAACTTAAAAGATCGTGTTTTACTGCTACATGGCACTGCAGAGATTTACGCTCGAATCATTCCTGCAAATCTCTCTCGCTGGTCTGGGAAGCAGTAAAGTTTTCAAACTTTCTTTACTTTGATATTTTACCTTTTTGCTCCTCTGCATTTATTCACTCTGGTTTTCTGCTCAACTTCAAATCCTTCTTTTTCAGCGGTGCCCGTGATTTAGATTGGTGTGATTCTGTTGGATGCATCTGGCTCTTCAATTTTTTTTTGTTGCAAATTTTGCTTTTTGGTTTAGTCTATGCCTAAGTTTTTTTGTGAAATTATTTTAAATCTTATATTACCTGTATACACTCTTCTATGGTGTGATTCTAATATTAACAAAGTGCATTTCCTAAGCTGTATTTTTACACTGCTGCAATTGGTTAGCTAAATTATTTCCAAGTGATGTAAAAAAATATTACAGTATAATATTGACATAAAATCTTTATTTTCCTGAAGTTTTTATAACTCCTGAAAGATGTTAAGGGTTTAGATTTTATTTGCTTGGGGACTGGTAACATTTCTCTTCAAACTTCATACTGTAATTCTTTTTCTAATTTGCCCTGTATGTTTTCTCTGTAGCCTGTCATAAAAAAAAAAAAAAGTAATTCTATGCCACACATCTCCAAGTCTAATCCTCCACTAGTACCGATAATTTTCTATAATTCTATGCAAATTCAGCAAGCAACAGTTGCTTTACATGTTTAACAAGAACAGAAACTGGCAGAGAATGACTGCCATTCGCAATAAGTGCATTCTGATTCCAACCTAAATTTCTACAGAATTTCTATCAATTTTCTAGTGACTGCAGTCCCTAGAAAATTAACAATAAAGCTGTTCATTTTATTAAATTTGTTGTTTTCCTAAATGCATGCATTTCTCTCTGCTTTCCATATTTTTGTCTACTTTTTTCTCCTATTTTATTTCTCCTTGCATATTCGACAGCTCTCCTTTTTCTTTGGACTTTCGGGCACACGATGAAAGAGAAGGGCAGCTCATCGTGTTCTGAAGTGCCTCTGTTGCTTTGCTGGCATGTTCATAGGTTGTGGGCCATCTTCTTCATATCAGAAACACTTCTGATAGAGACAGGCAGGGTTCTTCAGAGGCGTTATTTGACTGTAGAATCTGCCCTAACCCTCTTTTAGAGCTGTGTGCATTTTATTTGGACAGTTTGAAGTCTCTCCAGTCTATATTTTTGGGCAGTTTTAGTTACAGTCTCTCTCAAAAATATCTTTTCAAGCTCTTAGGGCTTTGGGGGGGAGGGGGATTTTCGTGGTTTGGTTTTGTTGGTTGTCTGGGTCTTTGTTGGGGGTTTTTTTGGTTTTTGGTTTTTTTTTTTTTTTTCAAGAACATGCTTCTTGTTTGACTTTCCAAATGCGGAAGCTGCATTTCCCTGTGCATCTCCTACTTTACAGAAAACCTGTTTTTTTCTCCATTGAAGCGGGCTCAGAAAGCTTTCACAAGCATTCCAGTCCAAATGCAAAAATGCACAGATGATCCCAGAGAGGGAAGATAACAAAAAAAAAATATTATCTTTCTTGTACATGGAAAAAAAATCTCAATTCACTGAAAACTGAAGGATTTTGCAGCTTTAGCACAGGTTTTTATTGTCAATATTCCCTTTAATGTGTTATGCACAGACAGACTTGTAAGTAGAGCTACATGCATGAATTATCCCCCACTATTTTGCAAAGACCTGCTAAAATCCTCGACTAGATACTTAACACCATGTTGATTAACCGTGCATGCTCCTGTGATATACAATATTTCTCTGATGCAAATATGTGTAACTTGATTTTTTAAGTTTTAACTTTTCTTAAGAACAGCAAATTTAAGACAAAAACCCACTGACTTCTTGAACAGCATTTGCTTACAAAATTTCTTTTTCAAATCACACTATTTCTTGTCAGTCTTTGACACAGGTGGTTAAAATCTTATTGAATTTATTCAATTTAAGTTATAGGGAAGGAGGTGGCAGCACTGACCAGTGCTCTACTTGGGAAGCACTCACTACCCTTTTTTCATTTGCTCCTCTCCACATTTTTAAACGCTCGTGCCGTGGAAAAAAAATAAATCTGTGATGCATTATATTAAGAATACATTATGTTAATAATAGTGCTTAATTAAGCATTTCAAATCCATTCAACAAAAGCTGTTTAGCAAAGTACTCAGTATGCTTTCATCCTGTCACTAGAATTAGCCCAGTTCAAAGTGTCTAAGCACAGTGTACACACATAAGCCTGTTTCTATTTCTAGTGGATGTTGCCACGTACTTTCGAAGGTATCTCTAACAGGGTTATTTCCTGTACCAGAGTATAAAGCAACCCTGCGATGAGGAGCTCTGCTCAGAGCAGCTGCAGGTCCAGCATCCAGCTGGTGATGGCAGCAGGTATGCTCTTTTGGGGGAGACCCTCTGGGAAGGCTGGTAGCGACACCCGTGGTCCTTGGTGGTGGTAACGTATTTGCTTAAAAGAAAAATGAGAAAGGTGACCGATCCTACTGTGGGGAACCATCCGCAATGACCCACAAGGAATCATCGGCTGCAACACATGATAAAATGAAATAAAGCTTTGTGCTGGGCAGATCTGGTTTGCTCCTGCAATCAGTTAAAACCATGAGTTAGAAAGAATCCATATAGACACCTTTCCAAACACAAGCCATGCAAAATCCAGAGTGACTTATTTCCTCTCTTTTTTTTTTTT
>VXBJ01000601.1:58991-161703 GCA_013400055.1 Nycticryphes semicollaris
TTTTTTTTTTTAAACACAAAGCAGCAGAGAAAACTTCGAGCAGATCATCTGAAAGCAATATTTTGCATTTCAGGGGACACGATGCATGAAAAAAAATAAGTGCATTTCAGTTACTACACATCCTATATATATCCTCCCAAATAATATCCACCTACGTATTATTTAGGGATTCACCCTGAGCTTTGATTTGGTTCTTGGGGTTGTTTGGTTTGGGGTTTTTTTTAATTTATTTGATTTTTTGGAATGAGCTGCTTCAGTAGGTCTGACTCAAACCCAGACACTCAGGAGATAAATATGATTTATTTTCCTAGAGTTAAAGAGGTTTCAGAGATCTCAGGATTTAAAAAAAAAAAAAAAACAACTTACTTTGAAATATGTGCATGGAGAGGAAGGTCAAGTTGATAAGAAAGCTGGAGGACCATAACTGTAAAAGCAATGTATTTGTCTCCAGGATTATCTGTAAGAAGCGTGTCCCTAGCACGCCCTAGTTGAAGTGAACATCCACTCTCCTTACACAGATCCAGAGACGTATAAGATCATAAATAAAACTGAAGGTCTCATCATTAGTTAGCACATAACACAGGTAGTGATGTACTTTCCACCAATTTTGCTTAGAATTTGTATTTAATGGTAATAACTATATATTTTCATTTTCTATAGTAGAAAGAACATATCAGCCTTTGCATGGACATTCTAAGACATAGTCGTTACATGAGCCAGAATAGTCCAGATCGCAGACATTTTTTTAGACCTGGCTTCTAACTCTGGTGACTTCATCTCATTATACTTTTGTCATCTTGCTTGAAAACCCTGCTGGGTACACTCAGGAACTGACACACTCTACAGTTACTCTTTGGTATTGAGAAGATTGAGCTTTGAGAGCTCTTTTTAGAAATACTTTTCCATTCCTTTGATCATTTTTACGGTTCAGTCAAACTTTTTCCTCCCTAATTAGTGGTGATCTTTGAGTGTCTTCCAGAAGTAGTCATATCAGTCTCAAATAAATATTCCCTCTTCTATCGAACTTGGTCCTATTTTCCTCATTCAAGAGCTACGTTAGCACTTTCGACAAGTGTTACACTGTGAGCTCGTTTCCACCACACATCCCAAGCCCTTCTAGGTCATTGCTTTCCAGAACAGTATTTTCCATCTTGCATTTACAATATACATTGTTTTTTCTTAGAAGTTTGTCCATATTATTTTTTTCATTCTTAAAATGCTTGCTGTTTTGCTACAGGTAGTTTATCTAATAACACATATCTTCCAAGCATTTGTCTTCATCCTTATTCCCCACTTATGGGCCACACATGGATTTCCCTTCTGCCATGAAGAAAGCTGTGCCTCGCAGCACTGTGTAGAGGTAGTTCAGCTCCCTTGTTGATCTTGTGCAGATACCCAAAAGTACTCTGACATCTTTCTTCCATATGGTACACGATGTCTGAGTCACTGATGCCAAGTTTTTCCACACGCAGACAATGCAACTGATATTATTCTTATTTCCTCATTTGTAAAAGGGCATACAAGTGCAACAAATCGATTTTGCATTAAGTACCTGCAAATTATGGCTCCAAGTGTTATTATTTGTCCATGCCACAGTCAGGTTAACAGAGCCTTGCCAGAAATTGGGACATTCTGGAAGGCGTGTCCAGAAACCTCCACTTTTTCCCTGCCCATACTCATCAGTGTCCACGCCAGAAAGGTCTCCCCTCCCCTCCATTCAGCACTCTCTCAGCTGTAGCAGGCCAGCATATGTCACCAATATGCAAGGGGTAGCTTCAAGTAAAAATTATGCTTAATGCCAGACAAAGATTACCACAAGTCAGAACCATCTAGTTTAGGATGTCAAGGATATGGGCAAGCAGAAGAGTAGGATGTTTGGAAGTTCCATTATGCATGAAAAACAAAAGACTTTTATCATTCATTAAATGTATCCCTTTACTCCTAGCCCCTTCAAGTTGCCCTTTTGCAGGTCCTTCTGCCCACAGCTAAGGAGGAATTTCTGCCCTCTCACTCAAGGGAAGCAGGGAGGAGACATCTCCCAGCCCTTCCCCAGGAGCCCAAGGCCAGGTTACAGCTGGGCCATATCAGAGATGGTCCTGGGCACAGGCAGCCAAACTAGCAGTGGTGGGAAGGAGTTGCAGACCTGGCTGGTGTGCTTGGGGCCCCAACAGCCTCTCGGATATAACATCCTGGATTGATCACCAAGTCTGATCATCACAGCTGTACCACATCTCCAGTGCATGTACTACACAGTGGGAACCTCTACCAACACTACATCTCCTGTTACTCACTTTGCTTTCTATCCACTGCAAATAGGTATCACATGGCACTCAGCACTTCTTCTGATTCCATTACCTTCACCGTGGAAACCCTCTGTCCTCTGACTTTCAAGCAAGTAACTTAAAATTAATCATCAGGAAGAGCCAGGGAAGGATTTTCTTTTGGTTTTACCATCAGAGATAAATCTACCATTGCAGTTATTTATCACATCGCCATCGTCACCTGAAGGATTATTGTTGCCCAAAAGATTTTTAAAGCTAATCCACCATCAGGCTCCACCAATCATAGATCAAATATCTCTTAACTTATGTCCTCTTAAAAAAAAAATAAATCCAAACTACTTCACCTCTTCAATTGTAACATAAATGTGAATTTATTCTTGAACGTACAAATACAAACAAAACCTAAGACAATAGAAGCTTTATAGTGAATAGAAATAGGAAATCTTACATATCCAAGTCTGCAAAGCCTGTATCTAGTCATGCTTCAGAAGAGAGCAGAGAGAAGTGTCAAAAATGTAATGCCTCTTAATCAAAACAATATGTAAGCTCTTACAGGGTTATAAAGGAATAAGTATTTCATATAGTTGGTTTTTTTCTCTGGAAAGTGAACATAGAGCAGCAATAGTTTCACAGCTTCCTCTTTCCTATACTCTTCAAAGATAGACAATTTGCTGGTTTCCCATCTTCTGAGAGCACGCCTATCCTCCAGCAGTGCCATAGAGCTGGAAAGAATTTTAACTTCTATTTCTCCCAAATGAGAAAAAGAGAAAGATTTAAATATACAGGAAATGAGGGACAGCCCACAACACATAAAGAATGCTTTATAGAAGTGCCTTAAATCCCAGTACGAAGGTGGGAGTACATTTTCAACGAAAGAGTCCTGTCCCTGAGCTCCAAACAGCCTGAGGACCAGGAAAACACTGCACTAAAGCAATTTTAAAAGGATAGAATATCCTAAGAAGTTGTTGTTAGTAAAAATAAAATGGGATACTAGAATTATTTAGAAACAAGAAGCAAAATGATAATATGCAGCAGACAAGTTAAATTCCAAGGAGGGCCTGTAGAGCACAGTGGAGATAAGCCACCCAAAAAAATGCCATTACATGATAGAATATTACTTGAACATAAACCAAAAATAACACAGAAAAGGCAAAAGTTCCCAAAAAATTGCTCTATTCAGTATTGGAGTAAAACCAGATATTAAAAGCACTTTACCTTTCACCAGTTAAGCGGCCTAAATAACTTATCATAAGGAATTCAACATGCTGGCTGTTGAACAGAATGATTCTCATCACTGAAACATGCCTTTGGTGGTAAGTAAGAGAAACACTCCTTCCAACTGCAGTCCTCAAGGCAGGAATTCAGGATTTCTTCTTTAACCAATTAACTGACTGATTGATTGATTGATTGATTGACTGATCAATCCATCTATCCATTCAACCAACCAACCAGAGTCTGTTTTATGCCTGTTCCATCCCATACAGGTGGAATCTGATGCTCCTTGAAGGAAGGCTAGATAACTGGTTTAAAGTAGCTGCTAACCTGGTGAAGCTGGGTGGGAAGCTCATTTTCAGTAAGACATGCAAGAGCTAGATAATTACTAATAACTTAAATGACTACGTGGACAATAAAGCCATTGTATGTGCATTGGCTTGACTCCAACCCTAGAAAAATTTTGGAGTAGAAAATAGAGAACTTGTTTAAAAATAACTAGAGTGAAATAAGACAATTATTTGAGATCAGCAAGGTCTCTGAAGGGCCACTATCTCTGCTTCTAATGAAAGATTAGAAAACTGAAGAGAAGAGCCTTGTGGTTAACTGATAAACTGGGAGAAAAGAAATCTAAGCTTAGTAATTCTACAGGCTCGGCCTGCTCACCTGGCCAGAAGAATATTAGGAAGATAATCCAAGCTAATGCTGCTCATCCAAGAACCTCTCGAGACGGTTCTTGGGAGGGGAAAAAAAAAGAGAGAAAAATAAACAAAGGCATTTTCCTTAGCGAAGAGGAAGGTTTAGAAGGATCCAGTTACTAGGAATGGAAGTTACCAGACACTTTATCAATTGGTTTAATTTAGAATTAGGCAGTGAAACCCAGGCAAGGTCTACGGCCTGTCATAGAAGGAGTCAGACCGTACAATCACAATGGTCTTTTTTGCTTTTGTAAGCCTGTAGCTTCATTGCAGCTTTGGTCTCTCTAGATGTTTGGCAGCACATTGTTTATCCAGGGGCTTCTGGCTACTTTCTCAGGGGCTCTTCTAAATCATCAGTTCAATAGTCACTTCTAAACCCATTGAAAACATACAGCAATGAGCACAATAGCTCTGTTACAGGCAGAATCCATGAAACAATTTATCAAGAACCACATCATTCATACTGGTCACTACAAACAGGCATAAAAATTATTGATTCCCTGTGCCTTTTCTACTTGGGTAGAACAACAGCTTCCATCACTCAGAGCTGCTTCTTTTGACATGAGTTGTGTCTAAGTATTCCTATTATGACAGTCTATTTTTAGTTTTAAAATTCACTCTGTCCTAAACTGAGGCATCTAACTTCTGTGTGAAAAGTGAGATGAGGATCCAACACTTTGCTTTATATGGACCATCACACTGAGTTGTTTTTAAGAGGGTGTAGTTTTGTCTGGGTTTGGAGTTTTGTTTTTTTTTTTTTAATCTGTGTTGGTTTTGAACATGAGAAGAGACATAGCCGACTAACTGACAGACATGTCTAATTCATTCCAAAATCTCTCTGACTTTGGGAACTGAATAACTGCCTTCAGGCAAGCTTCCCTGTCCTGAACTTCAGAAAGGTTTTCCTTATGTCTCCTCTCAACCTTTTCTCCTGTAATTCAGTCCTCTGCTTATTTCCCTGTCCCTCTTGAGCAAGGAATTCAGCATCTGAGCAGATGGGTCTGGCTCCAAATGAGCCATGGAATGGAGGAGATCAAGCAGTGTAATATGTAGTGAGTTGTAGGAGCTGTGATGGACAAGCTTTTCTTCTAATAGGACTCTTCCTTTTTAGTCCAAACACAGTTGACCTCTGAAGCCCAGTGAATCTTGGCTTCTAGCTGCCATAAAGAGTGATTTTTCACCCTTTTTGCCATCTGGAAATTTGAGCTATTGATGGCACAGTGGAGTCAGCTGATAATCCTCAGGATGGAAATTTATTTTCTTCCTTTTCAGCCCAACCGAGCTCAAGTGGTTTTGATCTAAACAGAGTGATATAGGGCCTAATTACATGGGGCTTAATAGATGAGTGTAGCTCCAGAGAGAAAAATAAATGCAGGGTGGTTTGAAAGAGTCTGTGCTGAGCTATCCCTTCCCTTACAGTCACATGCACAGTGTTAAAAATTACTATATTTTAACATATCTATTAAAAAAATACAGCATTTGTAAATCATGGATTTTAAATATGTACAAGCCAAATTATCCCTGTCACTGCATATTCCCATACATGGCAAATCTTTTTAGATTGTCTGTGTACCTTGTTTGTTTTCCTTAACTGCTCTGTAGTCATCAAGAAGCCCCAAGCAGTTTGAGGTCACAAGAAGGGTTGATGCAGTCTGTATTACTTTCGCAGCTGCATCTTTGTGTGTGATTATCAGACACAGATGAAGGAAAGGGTCAGCTTTCTTCCACATATGGAATTATGACTATTAACAGGAAGAGGCTGTAGAGGATGCCATCAGTTTCATATCGGTGCTTTTGTAAGGTACGTGCATGATGTGAGATATTCAAAAGCATGAAAGCCAGAAAGCCTCCTACTTCAGTTAATGAAACATGTATTGCCCCAGACTTTGAGAACACTTTTCTCAGTCCATAATTTGAGCACCCCATGGTGCTCATCAAAGGATGACAGTATAATTATTTTTTATTTAATGAAGGAACAGATAACATTGAACACAAGAAGAATAAAGCTCAAAGTCAGTACAACTGACTTTACTACGGAGATGGAACACATCTTGAATACTCTTAAGAACTGCCTTCCTTTTTCAAAGTAAAGGTATCAGTTTGAAACCTTTTTCACTGCAGCTCATTTTACTGAAAATACAATTAAACAGTTCAATGCAATTAATGAAATGAGGGAATCACAGAATCACAGAATAGTTTGGGTTGAAAAGGACCTTTAGAGGCTATCCAGTTCAAGCCCCCCTGCCATCATCTTCACCTAGAACAGGTTGCTCAGAGCCCTGTCCAGCCTGAACTTGAATGTTTCCAGGGATGGAGTATGTACCACCTCTCTGGGCAACCTGGACCAGTGTCTCACCACCCTCACAGTAAAAAAATGTCTTTCTTATATCTAGTCTAAATCTACCTTATTTTAGATTAAAGCCATTAGGCCTTGACCTATTGCAAGAGGCCCTGCTAAAAGTCTGATCCCATCTTTCCTGTAGCCCCTTTAGGGACTGGAAAGATCTATAAGGTCTCCCTGGAGCCCTCACTTCTCCAGGCTGAACCCCCCCAACTCTCTCAGCCTGTCTTCACAGCAGAGGGGCTCCAGCCCTCCCAGCATCTCTGGGGCCTCCTCTGGACCCCCTCCAACAGGTCCATAATGGTATATGTTAATAAGATGCTCTTAAAACTGTGCAGTTAGATGTAAGAACGGTGTATTAGTATCCAAGTATCCTTAAAAAAATTTAAGAATATTTGACCGCTAAAACATGTCTTCTAGACATAGAACAAGATCCTTTTGCCTGATAATTTTCAGGCTTATCACAAGTGTAAACAAAATGTTCTCACATTTGTCATCAACATGTATGAGGGAATGGAGGCCTGCACCAATTTCCTCGTTAAGTCATGTCCAGTGGAGTTTAAAGGAATTGGGTGCACAGGGCAGTATCACTGGAGGCATTGCTAGATCACATCGTATATTAAGCAATGGCATTTTGTAATATTTTTTTTTATTCTTTGTTGGCATCCATTCTAATTTAAATGCATTTTTAACCCACATAGGTAACCAAAATTGGACACAATACTCTAAATGAAGATTGGTATCCTGCACACCATATTAAACACTTTTGTATTTCTGTTACAAATACTTCTCCTAGTACACCCTAGAATTGAATTTGCTAGTTTGCTTTTTACACAGCTGCATCCCATTGTCACTATTGGTCCTGCTGAGAGCAGTACACCCAGTTCTTACCCTTCTACCATTTGAAATCCAGAAGCCATTAACTTCAGAAATTTTTTTGCTCTCAAGCTTTAAGTGTTTGAACTCAGCCTCTGCACTGTTGTGTGTCATCCATTTTCACTGCTCCTTTCCTCAGGATTACCCAGCTGGAGAGGATGAGGACAAGGTAGGGAAACAATGAAAGAGTGCAAAAGGAAAAAGAACTAGATGCATGAAAGGCAAGATAAATTTATCTAAAGGAAACTGCATTAAAATGAACAGGGCACCCAAAATGCAAAACCAGAAAATAGAAATAAAAGGAGTAGGGCAGCAAGAAGGGCAGACTGAGTTCAATAACTTAAAAAAAAATGGTTAAAGTTAAAATTGCACAGAACCATAACATACTGCAGCAAACACTGCAGAAGTCTCTCTGGTGCACTTATCTCTGTACAACTTTTACAATTCATTTTAGGAAACTGATTGTGGTATTGGTATAGAGAAACTAGAGAAAAGACAGTTCCCCTTGTCCTCAGCCCCTGTCGTTGGGAATGAAAAAAAAAAAAAAGATGCATACAAGAGATAAGAGTCTGGAAAAAGGAATGAGAATCAACTCGGGAAGCCCTCCAATGCCACTTGCCAGTTTGACTTTGGTCAATAACATTTAATAACCTTGTTTGCAATTTAAAGGAGAAAAGAAGCAGCAATTTGGCTGTAACACACTGGGTTCCCATAAAAATGTCATGTCATTTTTTTTGTTTAAAAATGATTTAAGATTGCACCATTGTTTTGGCAGTGTTGAGTTTGTGGTTGGACTTGATGACCTAGAAACTGAGCCAGTAGCATTAATAGAGGTATTAGAAGTATAAAAATCCTCTCAACTATTGTCCTTAAAAGAAAAAAAACTTGGATCTAAATTTGCTTGAAGTCTGAAAAAGGTCGATTTTCAGCTGCAGACATATCTTATCTTCACAGATAACACATGGATAATTTTTTAACCAAATCGAGGTTAGACCCAACACCACGACTATGACCTTCACATTTTTTACCACAAGACAAAATGCACAGGTAGAAATTGAAATAATGAATGATGTGTTAGATTGGAATGGACTTTTGAAACATGAAGCTGGTTTTACACAATCACAGGCAATTTTTCAGGAGCGAATCAGAAAATTTAAGTTAGAATGGAAGATACCCAGAAAAAAACTACACAAATGGGACAATCAAATAGTGATATTTCCCCTGGTCTTCACATTTCACTAATGTGAAACAGATATTGTGAATAAATAAAAATTTAAAAAAGGTCAAGAATCATTGACTCTTATAAATATGTAATCATGTTCAGAAAAACACAATGACTATTATGATTTGGGAAAAATGCATTTGTGCAATGATTTATTAAAGTTATGTATGAGAGATCCACCTAAATATAAATCTGAATTCCTGATTCAATGTCAAAACTCGCTGGTGTTGGAATTAACATCGGTCTCATGGCTTCCAGAAGAGCTGAGTTTGGCAGAACTCAAATGCTGAGGTAATTATAAATGCAAGTGATTAGAATGAGTGAAAAACAAACCCTGCAGAGATATACCAGTGCAAGCAGATGCGAACAGTAGGGCTGACAGCAGCCAGGAAAGTGATCTCCAGGCAATGTATTGGTATTTATTACACTGCCTCTAGGGGTACTGAAGGAAAGAGGGAAACGTAGAGTATTTTGAGGATTTCCTATTACGATGAGTAGCAGATGGGGATATATGGTATGTTTGCCACTGCAAAAAGCCTTTTATACTGACCCTGCACTTAAGTTGAAAGGGAAGGGGTAGATGTGCACAAGACGGGACCCACTGTCCTCCATCTTTGCCATGGGTAGTGAGCCAGAAAAGCACTTTTGGTACGATGATTATTGTGGCGAGGTTGTGGTTATGTTTAAGTGAAAGCAGCCCATTCAGCACCACATGCATGGGGGCTTGGGGAGGTGGGAATGGGAAAGACAGTCCGGGGTTCAACAGCTGCCCAGTGTGAATCACAGCATGGAGCTCTCAGTGCAAAGATACCCTGGAGATGTTGCTTGAGTCCACATGAGACTAACAAGGATGGCACAAGGACAGTGGTGATACCTGGAGGGCACACTGGAGGAGGAGGATATGGTCATTGGATCTCACCTGCAGAGTGTGCCCCGGGCGTCCCCTCAAGCCTTACACCTCTGCAAGGTGCGGTTGGGGTGCCACCTCACCAGTGAAAGATCTGCAGGAGGGGGTTAGCAGACTAGGTGGCATCCAGAAGTATGAGGATCTTGATGTTCACATCAAGAGGAAGCTGCAGGAGATGGTCGTCAGAGACACCCTCCTAGAGACGGAGGCTCAGATCTGCCAAACTCCAAAGGTTTGGTGCTTGCTGGGGACTGAGATTTGGGAAGAGGCAGAGAGACTGCCAAGGCTCCTCTGGATCCTTGTACTGTTACCCATTGCTCTCCAACCACACAGCCAACAACAACAAAGCCAAGGAAGGCTTTGGGCATATCCAGAGTGACTCAAACAGTAGAGCATGATACAAATACGAAAAGATGAAGTACTAGACGTTTTCCCCCAACTAGCCAGGTCTGCTTTTGGCCTGAGCCTAGAGACAGAGCCTCGGGGAATACGGCATTATCCACTACAGAGGAAGACACCCCACGGAGGGCACTTAAACCAGCAGGACATAGAAAAGTCCATGGGACCAAGCAGGGTGCATCCCAGGGTGCTGGTAGATGCTACTGCTGGGCCACTCGCTCTGAGAGGTCATGGAAAAAGGGGGAGGCTCCTCGTTCTTGGGAAAAGGAAACATTACATCCAACTTCACATCCATCTCCAAAAAGGGGCAAGAAAGGATCCATGGAAGTACAGGTCAGCTGGGCTGGCCTCAGTCCCTGAGAAGCCAGTAAAGAAAATATTCCTTGAAGCCATTTCCAGCCATAGGAAGGACAAAAAATAATTGCAAAGAGCAAGCATAGATATACTAAAGGCAAATCATACCTGGCCAGCCTGATTGCCTGAATTGCTTTTAATTTTGGTAGCTAGCTTAAGGAATTGTGCCAGGAATTAGACCTTGTTTGGCACAGCTCTTATTGTTACTGCATATATACAGCTTCCTGTTATATCAAGCCACAGCAGAAATCTCAACATCTTTCGAAGCCTCCACTAGTTCTTGCTGTTTTCCTTGCATTCCCTCCTTTTCTGTCCCACACTTTTTGAAATAGGAGCACAGCATCAGAGTGTTGGTGAAGATTGGTGAGTGAGTTATTGAGCAATGATGTAACACAGTTTTCAATATTTTACATTTTTTCATTCATGTACTTCAACATTTTCTTTTTCTAAGCAGCTGCTTTCAGTCATTTATAATGATGCCAGTTTATTTATGAGTTGGTCCAAATTTGTCAGACCTCCTAAGAAAATTCCAACTTGTCCCTTTCAGTGTTTATGGCAGACTTTATGTACGAATGTCTCAAACTGTTCCCTCTGTTGTTATACGGGAATAAATCTTCAAATAGAGTGAAATCAGCTGTGACAGGAAATGAGTTCCCCTCAAAAGTGTTGAATGTATAGGGTGTTTCTGGGGAAATCAAAGTTCTTCATGAGGACTTTTAATACAACATCATGAAAAATAAATTAAAGGGACAAAAGCTGTTTCCCATCATCTCTCATTTTCCAAAAATGCATTCAGGAAAAACTTTTGTGATGGCTAACAATTGGGGTGAGTATTAAAATACTCTATTTACATATTAAGCATAAGCCAAAGCACAGACAAAAGGGCATGGAAAAGGGTACTGTGATCTCTGATGACAGTCAACAGATTTTTAAATGCTGGATTTTGTTTTGGTTTTAAATGTACTTCTGTGTTTCCCTTGACAACAAAGGGCACTGCCGCATGTTAACTATTTACTTACATAATTTGTTGAACTGAAGCTGAAGGTCAGGGTTAAGTTTCAGTGGCTGAGGATTTCAGTGCTGTGGGATACTAAGTCCCCATAAACAACAATTAAATTATGTTAAAGTCTTAGTACATTTTAGCTTCATTAAAGCAATGCATGGTAACTCTCTAAAGATACTACTACTTAAGCAATGTACTTCTCATTGTTAAGAGCTCAATAGGAAAATAAACTCTTTTCAAACTAAGTGTTCATTAAAAAACAGATGTGAATCTTGCTGGAACCAAGGAAAATAGTCTGATTGCCTTAAACAGCCTCTGATGAGCTCCAGAAGGAAAATTAAGAAAATAATGAACACAATTGAAAAGAACATGTCTCTTTAATGCGGGGGGGCAAAAAAGCAAACTTGGGGAAGGGTTTCACGATACAATACAAAAGATGATTATATGCATCTTTTCTCTTATCTTCACTTCTGATTCCACTTTCCCCCCCTTTCACCTTTTCACAAGCTCTGCTGCACACATTGAGCAGAGGGTGCTACTCTGAGGAGTGTTACCTTTCCAGCCAGCGGGTATCATTTGCAGATAAAATGTACATTCACCACTATGTGCATTTCCCAAGTTTAAACAGTCACTCAGAGGCTGTAAAAATCCTACCACCTAAGTGCTTTTGGAACAAAAAAAACCCAAACCAAAAAACCCCCAACCACATGCACAAGGATTGAAATGAACACATGCAGTTAGGCTTACAGTTTAATACTAGAGTGTGCTCAGATGTCACCCTGTTTGAAGTGAGCGGATGCAAGCTCTCAGAGTTCACTATTTTATTACATTTGCACAGGCACAAGTGCATTCGTTGGCTGGTTTGTCATTCGTTGGCCGAATTTCTCAGCTTTGCTGAGATAAGGACAAGGAAACACAATGGAAACAACATTTGAGGGCAGAAGAATTTTATTTAAACAGTACTCTGGCGGCATGTCGACATTGTCTCCAGCAGACAGTTCTGTGCCAGCTATGCCAGTATGCCAGACAGGGACCACACACTGATCTGAAAATAATAGGTATGTTATAGAGTATATTCTGCAACTGAGCAAAAAAGTAGCTTTAAAAAAAGTGAAATCTACAGCATGAACACCACTACGTGCAAATCTAAACAGCTCACAGCTTGCTCTCTTTGCTCCAGCTCAGAGCATGGAAAGAATTAGAGCCCAGACGTCTACATCTACCTGTCATAGGCACTCCCTGTATCATTGAATCACAGAATGGGTTGCAAAGGACCTTTAACAGACCTCTAGTCTGACCCCTCTACCATTATCAAGGATATCTTCAACTCAACCAGGTTGCTCACATCCCCATCCAACCTGCCTTGGGATGAGCAGCTACCACTTCTCTGGGCAACCTGGCCCAGAGTCTCACCACCCTCAGCGTAAAAAATTTTTTTCTTCCCTGCACACCTAGATCCCACAAAAAGTTAACATAATTAAATGCTAAGCAAACTAAGATTTTAAGTAATATATTTTATTTGACCAACTACGTATTTGGAAAACATAGACAAGCTTTTGGGAACACAAGCTGTTATTCATCTCTTATTTGAATTTTAAGCATATACCTGGAACGTAGATAGCACCAGGGCTACACAGGTTGGTAAAACTAGTTACATAAAAAGAAATTCTAATTTTGACCTGAATGGTTGTGATTATGACTTAAATAACAAAGTGCAACAGAGTCTCACTTTTTAGTGATTAGACTAAAGCTCTTCTACTGCAGAAGTTCTTCATCTTCTAACTCTCTGGTAATTAAGTCATTACAACCAGATTAATTACTCAAAACATTTGGTTTCACTCTTTATACTGCTACTAGTAGCTTTTCACTGACAAAAAGCTACTCATAAATCGGGAGGCTGGCAGAGCCTCTGGGGGACAGCTCCTGTAAGTGACACGGCATGAAACTAATTCACATGGAAATAAAAAGCAACTTTGAACTTCAACAGTGTTAAGAATCCACACAAAAAAAAAAAAAAAAAAAGTAGCCTGGGATGGGGATAGACTCTGGGTACCCTCTACAACTGCACTGTCTCATCAAGGTCAGCCAGGGCCAGTGGCCTCCTTCCAAGATGTACATCTACACCCTGCAAAGCTCTCTTCTCCAGTGAAGTACATACTAAGCCCTAAGGCCCATAAATGCTTTACAGCACTGGGCCTTTAATAACTTGCGTAAGTTATGGCTGTGATTCACCACAGGATCAGAGCAGCCACATCAGGGTATAATAAAACAAGATATTTCTTCATGACTTATTTTTAAGTGGAGAAAACTAATAGGAAACATAGTTTGTGTTTTTTCTTAATTATCTTTATTTTTCTAGGTTTTCTAGCACAAAGTTGTAAACAAGATTTTCTGGGAAAAGTCTGATGATGTGATTGAGCCATCAAAAGTGACAGCAGAAGGTCTCCTCCCCTTGGTCATACAATCAACAGCACTGTAAAACTTAGTGGGGAGAACTCACAGCTTTTGGGGAAAAAAGCCTTTTGAGAAAGGAATAGAGAAAAAAAGACCATCTAACAGAGATGCATTTGACATAGCATTTTTCTACTCAGACATCTGCAATCTTAGGTATTGAGGTAACAGATGTGAAGTGGTGGAAACAAAAGTCGACGAAGATATGTTACTGAAGCTGCACAACATGATAGAAAACCAGTGCTGAGATTCCTGTCCTTGCATCTCCTCTACATGCATGTTTTGACCAGCATGTTTTGACAATGGAATTTTTCCTCCCCAGGATGGAAAGTAAGAACCTCTTCCTAAGCCTACTGCTCTGCTACAGTTTGCTCAGAACTGCCTGTTCCCACATGGTAATGGAAGAGAAGACAGAGTGCACCCTGCCAAGGAGCAACAAGATGAACCTCCAAGATCTCCCACCCATCTCCATAGTAGGTTAGTAAGAGCTGCCTTTGGTGCCAAATTGACAAGATTTGCAGAAAATACCGTTGGTGATTAATATGGGTTATTTTAATAGCTTACCACAACAATGCAATTTCATACAAACGCTTTAGTAGTGGCGATACAGCCACAGCAGCCAAGAATGGCAACGTGGGAAAACCACAGTCTAGAGTATTTAAAAAAATATAAATCAGACAACTTATTTTAGTTTTACATATTTCATTTCAGGTCCTATCATACTGTAAGAGTTTTTATATTGAAGAGACATGTTTTTCTGTTAATCTTCCTTGGAAAGACTAGTGCAAATAGAAAAAAAAGTGAACATAACTTTTGGGGGGGTTAAGATCTGCTCTTATGGCAGAGAAATCTACAGTTCTCTATGGTATTAATATAACCTTGATTTACCTGTGTGCCAAGCCATCTCTAACCAGGGAAAGAAAAGGGCACTGGCAAGGGAGAGCCAGAGGTCACATCCCTTTATCTGATACAGGACCAGCTTGTCCCTACCACTGCTGGCAGGTGACAGTCTGTCCTGTTAGGGAGGAACCATGCGAGGGCAATGCTTTGCTCTTTCCTTCACAATATCTTTTCCTAGTGTCTGCCCTAGCTCTTTCAATGTAATTTAGGCCAACTTTTTTCTTTCAAAAGAAAACCTTATAGGTGTTTGGGGACAATTAGCAGCAGGTTGTCATTCACAACTGTGTCAATTTTAATAATTCAAAAAACAAAGCTTCTCTTGTTTAGTTCCTCTCTATACGCTTTTAGGGCTTTTGCTTAAAGCAGGTTGGTTTCACACCTTGGTCCCTGTATTTTCTCTGCACTCTTGCTCAGGAGAGTGTTTCTTTTAAGGAGAAACAGTTACCCCACACGTGCGTTCCCAATGAAATCTGAACCTCTGAATCTTGACGTTTAACTGCAATTTTATTAAAGCATGTGCTGTTCTGCAGCCTCCCAACCCATATAATTTCACGGTCCTTGTGATCCTAGATGCATTCAGTCTTGCACTTCCAATGATTATTTTTTTTTGTTATTCCAATTAAAATTGGAGCTATAAACCACATCCCCTTCAAGTGATTTCTCTGTCTTCTCACACATCCCCGTGCCATCTCCCTTTGCCAACAGACATGCAAGCCAGTGAAACCCCCCCCCGATGCTGTCAGGTCCTCTCGCTTTGGAGGTTTCTGCAACACCTCCCAAAAATCTGTCTTCCCTCTCTGCCCCTTTTGGTGGCCAGCAAGAGCATCCATGTGGCCTCATCTGTCCACAGTAAAGCCCAGCTGCGCTGCTTTTCCATTTTATAGTCAGAGGTGACATAATTAGCCAGAATAAGGACGTAAATCCACAGCAAACTGAGGGGCGGAATCTAAGCAAAGAGTGTAACCTCCAGCTCACCTTTACACCTGGTTCTTCTCCTCTGTGCATACAAACAGAATGAACATTGAAAACGAAAGAATAATTCAGAAGAGCAGATCTTGGCATAATGCTCACTCTCTTCTATAGTCAGCTTGCTTTGGCTGACTATTCCAAAAAGGAAAATACAGATGCAAAACCCAACGGAACACCGTTGGCCAGGGCCATGCTCACTTTCTTGGGGCACAAGGCATTTCCAGAGGTATCCCAAGGCCTTACTGTGACCAACTTGTCCAGAGACGAGGGGCCAGTCTGATCCTCCACAACCCCACACTTAAGGAAAATTGAAAATGTACAAAGCGAGTAATAAAACTGAGACAAATTGTTCTTCTTTTTCTCATTCAATGGAATCTGACCTAAGGCTTGGAATTAGCGATTTTGGAGCTGAAATGGCACATGCTCAAACCTTTCTAGGTTTTATTTCAGAAAACCAGAAGCCACATCACCTTATTAAATAAAGTAACTGAATAACTCGATAAACAATTAATCAAAAGCATGTATTAATGCATGGCGTACAAAGAGCATTTGAAAGTTCCCAACCATGACCTTTCAATGGGTGGAGAAAGAAGGTGCAGGAGAAAGGACATGCTCTCATGCTGTTTTGGGGTTCAGGTGACCAGACCAAGGGACCTTCCAGCCCTGCTGAGAGCAGGGGTTTGACAGCAGATCTCAGCATTTTCCACCAGAGTGAGCTGGGAATACCATCACCTGAGTCATTCCAGTGTTTTGTGAGACATACCTGGAGACCCAGCTTTTTTCCTTGATTTTTGCCAGGGTCTGTGCTTCACACAGCAGCCAAAGACATGGAACCGTACCCTTCATGGTGCTGGTTGCTGAAAAGACTGGGAAGAGTTGCTGGAGGGAGAGACAGTCTGGGAGAAGATGGAAACAGGTCAAAATGGGAGAAACTAATGCAAAGAGATAACAGCATCTGGAAAAAGCAGCCAGGAGGAACAGGCAAGACAGGGACAGTGGTGCCTGCAGCCCCAGCAGAACCCCACAGCACTCTGGGAGAACACTAAAGCCATGCATGGTAACATTTATCATAATAACAGTGTCATGGCAAAAGGCTGACAGGCCGGTCTCTCCCATCACCACCACAGAAACAAATAATTTAGACCAAATATTAAGGGAAAATTCAAATAACTGCACCTTCCTCTCTCCTTCTGATACTCTCAATCTTTTAACAATATATCAGCTATAATTTGTCATGCTGGTGTGCATAATCTGGTTTTGTACAAGCCAAGAGAAAAATTTCTTGTCAGCTTGGTTTCACCATTTTGGATAGCTCTTCCTGTCTCAGTGGCATTTCCTTATTCCTCCTGGTTGGCCTCACAGAGCAGAGATGAAGGCCCCCACGCTACAACCCAGTTATTAAATGTTGCTGCAGCCATACTTGAGTAATCAAACTCGTTTATACACCTGTGTCAAAAGTTGATATGTCTGGCTCAGATCCAATAAAACCCAAGGCTGGAGTTGAATCACACCCTAAAAGGCAAGCAGAGGATTTTCCAGCATCAACTGGTAAAACATCTAATCAATATATGCTTTTAATAGCACTCCCAATGCAGTTGTATCAAGAGGGATTAGAGCTGTGTGCTATCAGTATTTTCCCAAGCTTGTCTTATATTCTCCTGTGTTGTTCACGGGTGAGATTTGGAAGGAGCTGGTCAGTTAGGCAGCTGCTGGAAACACAGTAGGTAGAGCATGAGGAATATGAGATCAGAGGCCAACTGAGGAAAGCATGTGTTTTACCCAACTCAGAGGTACCACTGAAGAGCCAATTACAGCACTCACAGAGAATTTTTTTTTTTTTGAGAGAGAGGTATTTCCTTTTTATCTGCCCACAGGCACCATTTTGGTCTTTGCCATATCCCCTGGAACAATTCAAGCAGTTTGACATCATGACAACAGTTAAATCTCTGTATAACGATATCATACACACCCTTCACTGACTGTTATCGAAAATTTTCTAGGCAACGTAATCCAGACAATCCTGTACAAGTAGGAAGTTAAATTAATGCAGATTTAAATGCTTTACAAGCATTTTGGTTACCGACAAAGTGTTTCAAATGGCAGCATAGCAAAGCCAACTTAATCTGCCAGCTGGAACTGGATCTACACCACTAATCCCAGTTAGAGCAATGCCTTTTTTCAGACGTACTCTTAAGTGATGATAACTTTACATACTTTAAGTATAGTGTTTTCCTCTCACTGTTTCATAGAGACATATAACCCTAACTATAATGATGCAAGGGTAGTAAATGAATCCTCCCCCCCACTAAATGTGTATTCTTCACTCTGTAAATCCTGGCAATTATTAGATATTCAAAGAGAGATGGATCACAAATACTGGATGGAATAGATAAGGAGCCACCATTCATCAGTGGGTATGTGTTAATTTTTTTTAATCCCAATCATTCACTACACACAGGTAGCGCTTATCACAAACACCTCACACACAGAATAAAGGTATCATAGAATGGTTAGAGTTGGGAGAAACCTTGAAAATCATCCAGTCTCACCCCCTGCCCTGGGCAGGGACACCTCCCACCAGACCAGGTTGACCAAAGCCCCCTCCGGCCTGGCCTTGAACCCCTCCAGGGATGGGGCAGCCACAGCTTCTCTGGGCAACCTGGGCCAGGCTCTCACCACCTTCACAGCGAAAAAGTTCTTCCACAGATCTCAACCCAATCTCTCCTCTTTCAATTTAAAACCATTACATCTTGTCCTATTGCTCCAATCCCTGACAAAAAGTCCTTCTCCATCTCTCCTGTAGCTCCCTTCAGATACTAGAAGGCTGCTCTAAGGTACTGAAAGCTCCATAATGTAATTAGTGAGCTGGGAAGTGTCTCACACTTTAACAGTCTTGCTGTGTTAGGTCCCCAGTCAAGTCTTAGTCATGGAGCTTATACACAGCATATATAGTAATATCTATTATATATATTAACATAGAGAAATAAATAGCATTATNAGAGAAATAAATAGCATTATATATTACTATATGGATTATAATAATAAATAGCATTAGAGCTGATACGATCGCAATAACAAGTGCAGTAAATGCTATTAGCCCTTAAGGGACAGTATGAGGAACTTCACAAATACTAGTGATTTTAATTTAAAACAAAAAATAACCCCAGAACTGCTACATCAGGTGTAGTCTCAGCACCCAGCCCCCCAAATTTACCAGATCCAAGCTTCAATTCTACACATATTCACAAAGCTTTCAAAGCTACAGGCACACTAATGAAACACCTTTGCAAGTAACATTTTGTAAAACAAGATGGGAATTGAGAAAGGAACAAAGAACTGAGGAACAAAAGATGTCATCACACAGATGGAGAGTTTTATGCCAAATTATCAAAGAGATTTTTTTATCGTGTGAAAACCAGCCTACATTCATTAATTCCTGCCAAAATCATGCTGGTAACACCACCTTTTAACAGGAAAAAAAAAGAATTCTAAAGTTTTTTTATATTATTGTTCATGTGTGTAAGCAACACCATCTGTTAAATACAGACCTTTCATTTTACTCTTCTGAAATTATTTTCCTTCTTCACATCTGACCAAGCAATGTGTCAAAAAAACCCTCCTCAAATACAAACACCAGCACTCCTGCTTCGCAGGAGCTCAGCGGCGCAGGGCGTCAGTGAGGTCAGCTCCTGTGAAGCATGGGGTGATAAGGAGGCAACACAGGTTATCTGCTTTCTCTCCCACAAAAATACTATTAACCACCTTAATTCAATAACATCTGCTGCACCACCAGTTTAATATTGTGTTGTGCTATTTTCTCTTTGAAGATTTAACTAAAAGATCCCAGAAAGTCAGCAGGAAAGAAGCAGAGAACAAGAAGTCTTCCAAGGTAGGTGGCTGCCCAGAAAACATTGAATCAGAACAGGTTATGGCTTCTGTAGTTCTCCTCAGTTCCTCAGTGCATTCTTTTGCAAGGCTTTTACAGCCATTCCCCAGTTTAAGTAATTTACATACAATTTAAAGGTCTAAATACTGTAAAAGCAGATGCAAAATATTAATGGTGAAAACTGTGTGGTCTTAGAGTAGTGAGAGGTTATNTGCTTTTGTTTTCTACAGTCCTCTCTTACACAAAAGGTACTTTAATCTTGAGCTGGCTGAATTGTTTGTTAAATTATTTAGGCGCCCACCATAAAGAATTATCATTCCCAGTCCCACCGCATAGGTTAACCCCGTGGGCTCTGCAGCCCAAGGGGCACAAACTCAGTATCTGCTGAATTTTAACCACATGGGGTAAAAAAAATTAAAAGGCATACAAAGAAGTTGGTATTTGTTTGTAAAGGTTAACTAATATTTTTTTCAGATCAGTAGATTCAGAGTGATAGATTTCCTCAACATGATGTTACCCATAGGTCTCAAGTGCAAAGTGTCACATGGGCAGGACTCCTACACTTATTTAAAGACTGTCTAGAAGAGCAGAAAACAGCATTTTTACTTTACTTTTCATGTCATGATAGCCATTTACAGCTAAACCGGTC
Source organism: Nycticryphes semicollaris (assembly GCA_013400055.1). Lineage (NCBI taxonomy): Eukaryota > Metazoa > Chordata > Aves > Charadriiformes > Rostratulidae > Nycticryphes > Nycticryphes semicollaris. The sequence continues at coordinate 79,141 of VXBJ01000601.1, forward strand.
ATTGCTGCAACCAGCAACATACTTCTTTTCCTTTCTAATTAATGTCTTGTGGAGTTAATCTCCCTTGAAATATTTCCCAGATCCACAGGATGACCCAGGTTGAAATGGGCCTCAGGACATCACTTAGTTCTACCTTCAACTCAAAGCAGGACATTCTTGCCATCAAACTTTGTCAAAGTATTTTGACTTAAAAGCTCCTGAGGCACTTAGAGACCACTGAACATTTTTACCTTAAAATTAAAATTCCTGAGAAACTACTTATTTAAATAAGAGCATGGGGTGCCACCAGCCAGTGGACTCTAGAGATCTCACCCAGGACCGAGGCATGTGCTGGTCAAGCTTTCCACCTTTCCAAATCACAGACAGAGAAGCATCATTCATTCCTTGGAAAAGCCAAGAGATCTCTCTCAGGTCACTTACCTGTGAGGTTGAGGATTCCCATGCACAGTTCTGATGCACAAAGGATTACTGAGCTCCAAAGGCAGCTTGAGAAACCAGCCATGGTTGGTAGAGCATCGACAAAGTCACCTCCCCTCTCGACAGGGGTTTCACTCATTCATTTGAGAAGTTTGGGGACTCCCGAGTAATTCCTTACTTGGTTTCACTGATAACATCTGTGTCTTTGCAGATTCTTGCACCCCTTTCTTCACTGCTGCCCCATTCTTCCCTACAGATCATTTTCCAATGCTCGGTCTATCCACTCAAGTTTCTAAGTGCTCAAAATATGGGGCTTATGAGATTAACCATCGTGCTTGATAGGTTGGTCTCAAGCAGCATTTCCATGATCTGGTCCCTCCACATCTCTATACTGCTATAGGTCTCACTGGTAGCAACCGCCTACTAATCTCAAGGCAGAAGCTCTCATTTTCACTTTCTTTCCACCTATGCTTTCTTCTGACCCAGGCTCATTTTGCATTTACATTAATTTTCACATTTTTTTCCTTCCAGAAAAACGCTGAACCGAAGACGTCTCCCAAACCAAGGCCCACACCAGCTGCTGACTGTGTGCCAAACTTCAAAACCTGTAAACCACACTTGAATTCATGTTGTCACTACTGTGCTTTGTGCAAATGCCGAATTTTTCAGACCATCTGCCAATGTCTAATGTTAAACCCAAAGTGCTAAGCCAAACACAATAGGCTTCTGTCTTTCATTAGCTTCTCAAGCGTGTATTTCAAACTGCCCCATGTGTATAGCAATCAAAGTAGAGAGCTTTGAAGCCGACAGCTTGGATTTGCCCCTCTTAAAATTAAATGGACAATGTTTTTTTCTCATGCAGTTAATGTTATCATAAACAGGATGTTTTTTCAGGGAGCAGACTGCCAGGGAGATCAATAATGAACAGGTATTTTTAGCAAACCTGACCTACCTTTGAAGAAGAATTCTGGGTTCTTGCTGGTTTGGGGTTTTCTTGTGTGTTTGGGATTAGGGGTTTGGTTTTTTTTTGGTTATTGTCGGGTTTGATGGGGTTTTTTTTGAAGGGTCTTGTTGACTACAGACTGCAGTATTGTGTAACCAGCACCACCAAACCTGCACCAGTGGCACTCTAACAGCCACACTAAACCAGGACCAGTTACTCCAGTGAGGGACCAAAGCCTGGCTTTGCCCATAAGGGCAGCACAGCACCAGCTTCCAGCGCAGCCAAAATATCATGTTGAAAATGCTGGTTTCAGGGTTAACTCCCTCTTCACATATTCAGCAAAAATCAGGATGAGATTTTATACAGATTATTCTACCTGAAAAGACAGACCCAAACCTATAAGGTAATTTTTTAATCATCCCCAGCTGAGCATCAGTACATCCACCTCCAGAGGTTTTAGTCATTCTACCAGCAACCAGTATCTCCAAGGTGTATAGACAACAACTAATGAATGTATCTGTGCCTCATGACTCAAAAATCAGAGGCTTTTTTCTCCAACCTGTACGCCTAAGAATAGAGTCCTCAGCCCTTCTTCTCCTGCTGCCAAGGACACAGTGGGCAGAGCTCCAAAGCAGGCACACATATTCCAGGACTTTGAGGAAGAAAGGAAAGAACAGCAAAAATGGAATATGTGTGTCCCACATGTACATCTTGAAAAGAAACATTACAAGAACCAGTCTCTCTTTCTTTGCCCACTCTTACTACAGGAAACTCCCAGTACCTCCCCTAAGCATGAATTTCAGTGGCAATAACCACATGCCACACACAACCAGCAACCAATCAACAGTGGTGGTGGTGGGAAATTATTGAATGCCATATCAACCCTTAAAGGCTCAGACACAGCCCTGAAGGAACAGATGAGACTCAAGGCAGCAGCAAACAGGAGTCTAGAAGACAAATTTCTAATCCAAATCCTGCATTTTTCTGATGCTCCATGTAGGTCTAAGTGAGAGTGAATTTCTTTACTGGTTTGTTTCTAAGCACAACTGTATGGTGACAAAAATCTTCCAGGCAGGCAAAGGTGATATAGATTTCACTTTAAAGGGGCTCAAGCACATATGAACCTTTTTTTCCTTCTAACAATCAATACAAATCCCAGAGCCAAGATGTAGGTCAGATGTTGACAGAAATGTTTAGTTGGTTACTCTTAGAGATAGATATAGATGACAGATTAATCTAAGAAAGAGCCCAAACAATGACAGTATATCGAAGAAGTACATCATCATTGTGTTCCTTTTCTTTTATAAAATGCGTTAGCTGTCGCGTATGATACAAGCTTGAAGTTTTTTTAAACACACATAAGCATACCTTTATTCAGATATCCTAGCTCAGAAATCTGTAAGCCATTCATCCACGATAAAAACAGGAGGAGACAGAAGAATGATATATTAAAATGGACTTACGAAACAGAATTTGTCCCCTTTTTTTTATTCAGTAAACACACAGGTTCCCATCAAATTATTTCAAAATTCTCCTAAGTATAAGAAAATTGTCCTTGGTTGATACAAAAAAAAAATCATATCAATCACACAACTTCTCGTGGGGAAACAATATCATTTTATTCCCACAATATCCAGTCAGTCAGGAAAACTGTATTTTACCAGGGTGGAGGGGAGGAGCTGTTCACTAGACAGCAGCCCTACTTCAGCTTCACAGAATCACAGAATGGCTGAGGGTGGCAGGGACCTCTGGAAGTCATCTCTCCCAACCCCTTGCTCAAACAGGGGCCACCTAGAGCTGGTTGCTCAGGATGGTGCCCAGACTGCTTTTGACTCTCTCCAAAGAGGGAGAATGCACAGCCTCCTTGGGCCAGTGCTCAACCACCCTCAGCATTAAAAAACCACAAACCAAAACAACCCCAAACAACAACAGAAAGAACCCCACAGTACTCCAGGTGTGGCCTTACCAGTGCTGAGCAGAGGGGAATGATCACCTCCTTGACCTGCTGGCAACAGTCCTCCTAATACAGCCCAGGACCCCGTGGCTGCAAGGGCACATCACTGGCTCATCTTCAACCCAATGCTCACCAGAAGCCCCAGGTCCTCTTCTGCAGAGCTGTTCTCCAGCTGGCTGTCTCCCAGCATATATTGGTGCCTGAGTTGTTCCCCTGCAGATACAGAACTTTGCGATTCTCCTTGTTGAAACACATGAGGTCCCTGTTGGTCCATTTCTCCACCCTGGCCCTGTCCCTCCGATCAGCAGCAGGACCCTCCGGCATAGCAGCCGCTCCTCCCACGTTTGTGTCACAGGCAGACTCGCTGAGGGCACACTCAGCCCCATCATTCAGACTATTAATGACTGTGTCACCCAGAGCTCACGGCTGCTGTCAAAGGGAATGGCAAGTGCCGAGATCCACAATGAGGAGCGAGAGACATAGGAGCTGAACCAGCAACATGCAGGATGGCACACGTATGCAATGAAGGGAAAGGAAAGCTCCTTTCATATGAGAACAAGGGGATTCATTTTTCAACACATATGCACGTACTTTTTAATATAGCATATATATGTAGTGCATTTTGACAAATGTGATTTATTAATAAGCCTTTTTTGTAACTGGAACTGATTAGAAAGAGGTTATGCTTTCTTTTCCATTCATCTATCACACTAAAGAATATATATATTCAAGTACTCTGAAATTGTTATTAGCCTAACAGACTTTACTTTTTGGGTAAAGATCACATTGCATGAGGTATTGATAGGATACTGAAATCAGTAAAACATGTACACCTAATATTTGCTTCCTGTATTTAGTTTGAACAGATATTTATATGGAGGAGTTGTTTGCAAGTGTAAGAGTTCCCCAAGGGACCTACGGGAAATGTCATCAACATACACATGGCAAAGATGCAGTGTTTAATTCTTAGTTGACGCATATCAAAGTGTCTCCACCAAAGACTTACTGCAATTCAAGCTCAGAGAAGGACCCAATAACGCTCTGTAACAGAATCATTTTCCTCCTAGTGACTAATGGAAATTATACCCTTATCACCACTTAGTAGGATTAAGCACAAATAAATCATTATTAGCTTTTCCAAGAATTGCCTATCTTGTGTGAATTCAAAACAGATACTGTATTTTCCCATCCAAAGCCCTGACTTGATTGCTTATTGTCACACTCTAAGACAACAAAAACCAAGTTTATCCTGATGTATAAAACAAATGGTAGAATTAATATCTTGATGACTACACCAAACTAGCTCTAAACATCTTATAGTTTTCTGAGCTAATTACTGAACTCTGGGAGACACCAGAAGGAAAACAAATCCCAGTGCCAGTTTTTAGAACCTCCTCGCAGAAGGAAATATTTGATGGAAGTTCCAAGTTCTATAGATGAGCCAACAATATCTGTGATGTTGCTTTGGCTGAGGGTGATGAAAGATTCCATAATGTCCCTTTGAGATACAGAGATAGCACAAGCCTCATGACAGAGTGATGAATTGTAGGAGAAACAGATGGAGATTTGTATAATTAAACTGAGGAGCCAAGGAAGAACTCATATATGCCATGCCCAAAGCTGACCCATTGGGAACTCTATTTACCAGAGCAAAAATTACATCAGTCGTATGGCAAACACTCTCCTTGGAGTGTTGTGGGACATGCTGTTCATGAGATACTGCAGTCTTGAGGTCAAACTCACTGTGTGGGTGTTGACATTGAATGACATGCAAGGCCAATGCAAAAAAAAAAAAAAAAAAAGCATTAAATCACAATATTTTTCACCAGAGCATTTCAAGTTGAATTATGTGGTTCTATGACTCTGTAAACACACTAAGTAGACTGAATCAGCATTTGTTCACAGCCAGCACCCCATTCAACTTGGAGATGGGACCAAGTCACAGAATCAGTGCTGAAAGAGAGAATAATTTAAAAAAGGACTCCCCCAAACGCATGAGCACTTCACTTATTTTTTTAATGTCTACTTCTGAACTCTGAAGGGTTGCCCCCTGGGCAGCCTTCTCCCCAGCATGTCGAAGAAAATGCATGGGATGACCTGCTATGGCTCCTGCGCTGCAAAACCCCAACTGCCGCTGTTCCACTTGGAACAGATCGGTCACAGGAACTTCATCTCCAAAACCAAAACTGACAGTGCACAGCAAACAGCTACTTATCTCCAGAGAAAACCATAATCTTAGGGTTTTGTAGCACATTCGAAAGCTAAAACAACTGCTTCCTGTGTCAGATGCAAACTGCATCTATCACTGCCTGCTCTTCTAACTGTGGGGAAGAGACAAAGGCCAATGTCAGTTTTGAGGGGTGCCCACCAAAGGCAGTGAGTGAAGACACTCAGTCTGCTAAAGACTACAGTTAGGAAGTCACAACAGGGTCACAATAATGCAACTGGAGGCATCACAGGTGGGCCCACACATGGGCAGGGCTGAACACTGGTCCTCCATGAGCCATTCTTTAGTCTTCATTCATACAATCTCCACTCTGAGCTGTCTCAATGTTCATTTTGCCAGTGTCCAGACTCTACTATGTATTTCTCAGTGGCATCACTAGTTCCCATCAACGCACAAGGCACAGGAACACACACAATAGACCCACAACACATTTCCCCACTCTTGGTAGCTCCTGAGGCCTGGAAAATGGAAGTGAAATCCTGTGGCTCCTCACCCAAGTTCCACAAGACCTGCCAGAACATCTCAGTGCTCATAACATGCTTGATGCCATACTCTTGAACACAATGACACCACCTGCTCCAGATCAGAGAACCTGAGACATTCTGCTGAAATCGTATCTAATGTGCTTTACCAACTCTCCTGATTTCTTTAGATCAAATAATATATCAACGATCCTGAAGTCAGCAGGAGTCAGCTATTTCCAGTACATTGAACAACAGTGAGAGAAGTTTTACACCTAGGGAGGATTTGGTGGAATGTTCTTCCCCTTCCCAAGTAAATTACCCTGATCTGGGGGCCAAGACAACTAATATCAGTCTGGAATGTTGGGCAAGTTTAGATTTTTTCTGTTCCTCCAGGATCAACTCCGGTATTTTCTGCTTCTTGCACAGTTACATTTGAAGGAGCTAAGAGGGATATGAAAATTTGCCCCTCTACCCCCCTCTTCTTATTTTTCCCTCCCCTGTGGTAGTGGACTTCCACAAAAGGACCAGTTCAGCAGCATAAGTGTCCAGTGTCACCTTCCATAGGTCAGAAACACCCACCACCAGGCTGGTGGATGTGACATGGGACCTCTAGGAGACCATACCCATCTGGAGCAACAGCACAAAGCTGGAGGCACACGGGGCTGCCAGCACGAGCAATCCATCATTCTCCAAGTGCCCTTCCTAAATTTGTGGTGCCTGCAGATTACTTTCTGAGGTAATACAGAGATTTTATTGGCAAACTTCTCAGATGATATGCAGATGGCCAACATATGGCTAAGTCCCATCTCCCACCTCTCTCAGAAGGAGGCTTTAGTCATTTCTGCAAGATTTTTCAGTGAAATGAAAAAATATTACAATTGCTGCATGGCATATGCTCACGTATTTCTATCCAGGAAATCCTTTGAGATGGAATCCTGGCCTGAAATATGGGAGCCCTAAAATGGCTGTAATAGTGTCATAACACAATTCACATGTGGCATTCATTTAATACATATAAAGGCAGGAAAAGACAAAAATATCCCTTCCCTAGCGATCTAGTTCAGCCCCCATTGAGTCAGTGGAAACCTTCTATTGACTTTAATAATACTTTAATAAGCATCTTCATTGCTCACTCTCTGCCATCACATAGACTTAGCCAATAACAGCGCCCTTGCGGTACTCTTGCTGGTTTTGGCAGATTCCTCAGCTAAAGTGTCATTCATGATCTCATATGGACTTCCCTTCACCCTGCCCAGCTGCCTCAAATAGGTAAATGACAGTCCTATACAACTTAAAACAGGAATAGCCACAAATCAACCATGGAAATACACAGCCTCACTCTTCCTTGCATCCATAACACACCAGCACAGCACATAATAAACATATAAATTCCTTAAAGCCTACTGGTCTTTCAACCCGTTGCTGAAAAGAGCAATTATTTAAGTCTTCTGCAATGGAAACAGGAGCAGATGCATTTAAAGTAATTCAACAACCAGGGGTCATCCCCACCCCCAAAATGGCCTCAGAACTATCTGGCAGGGGAGGAAGGCTTTAGTATTTAAAAGACCTCCTTGCTATAAAGCTGTGATTCAATTCATAATAATTTCTGTTTGGGAAGCAAATAGCACTAAATAGGTAACCAGATTGCTTACTTCCCTTTATTCTCTTAAATTTGTTCAACACCCCTCCATCACCACTGCTTTTGCCCAAGCACAGGGGGTTTGGGCAGAGATGTTATACTCCATCTACAAAGTGGCATCTCAGTGGCAGGTCAGACAGTCACAGGCAAAGGCCTTCACTGCCAACAAGAGGTCAAAAGAAGTTGGTATCAAGTTAATAAAATACAGAGGATGCAATTTTGGAGGGGAGGAAAAACAGGACCACCAAATGTTTGTTCTGAGTGGAAATGACGTTAATAATGTGAAGCAGATACCTACAAGCAGCTCTGGCTCAAAACACAACCTGAGCATCAGCCTGATCACTAGCATTCAAAGGTGCTTCCAACATCTGCAATATTGCAACTAAGATACCATTCAGTTCATCCCTAAAGTGCTGCTGCTCCGTCAGGAAAAAAGGACCACGCACCTACAGATGTGGCCAGTTTAATATTCCCTCAGGGAAATGATTTCCCAGTTGAAGCAGCCAAACCCAGAGTGCTGTAGAAAAGTAACAGCTTTGCTGAAAAGCGTCTCCGGACTCCACAGATGGAACAAGTAGTAAAAATTTTGCTATAGACTTTCTAAATATCCTGAAAAAAAATTTAATCTTGCTGCTGTGGAATTTCAGGGAATCAGACAAGCAGGAGGGATCTTAAACGTCCCTTCCAACCTAGATAATCCTATCATTCTATGATGTCAGTCCCCATCCAGCTCAGAAAGATGCTGCAGAATCTTAAATGCTTTTTGTTTTCACCCTCTTCACTTCTGCAAGCATTTTTCTACAGGACTTTTTTTTTTTTTGTCCTACTTCTTTCAGTCTGTTTGGTTTTTCCTTCTTTAAGCAGGCGTGCAAACCACAAGCACTCATGAGGGGCTAGTGATTTTTAAAAAAAAAAAAAAAAGAGGGGGGGGAAAAAAAGCACTTAATTGTCACTGATGTTTCTTACAGTTGTGCAAAGTTGTCCAGTGGCAAACAATGCCACCACAAAAACTGAGGCTTTACAGTGTACATTTGCTACATTTGATTTATCTTAACAAAAGAGCCCCAAAGGCTCAAAACCACAACTGGCTTCTGAGAAGCTTCATATCATCTTCAAACAGAACCACGGCTATGAAAACAAGCTCAGTCATGAATCATAGAGTCATCAGTGGAACAGTCATTCACCCACCCTTTGTTCTCTGCTCTCAGCAATCCATATTTCCTAAGGCAAGCTTTATGCCTCCATCAATCTCCATTCCACAGAACATCTAGCTGTGCAAAAATAAAGGGGGGGGGGGAAAAAAGCAGGACTTAGCAAGACCATATTGCAAATCAGTTGTTTTCTAAAAATCATGGAGACTGGTGGAGATAAATGGAGAAAAATGTACAGCCCATACTTTCTTATCACTTCTGACTCCACAGTGGAGGAAACACAGGAGCAAGAGTTGCCATATTTTAAAAAGAATACTAGTTTCACCAGTAACAATAAGGAAAGCATTAAAAGCAAATGAACGTGAAAGATGTTTGAGGAAATATGGGATTACTCTTCTTGACCAAATCAGAGACCTTAGGCTAAATCCAAAGAGTACAATCCCTCATCATTAGTTTCATTGTTCTACCAGGGTCAATCACTCTGCCAGGGCAGACTGCCCAAGACGAGAGTGCTCATTAGCAGTAGGTGTTCATCTTACATAGTGGAAACTTACTTAAGAAGCTAAAAAAACATGAAATTTCTCATAGCATCAAACAAGAGCTTTTCCCAGTGTAGAAACCAGGTCTGCTTTAGCACTACTGTATTAATGAGGTTTTTTTCCTTATCTACTTAAAACTCCCCATTATATTAAGAGCTAGAAATGACTAAATTTGAGGAACGGCTATTAACTAGAGTGCCAGCAGTCACCAGTATCTGGGGAATAAGGGGACTAGGAGGAAGCTGTAAATCTGAGTCATTTCCGATTTCATGAGAGGGAGCAGACAGCACCCCTCTGCATTCTTCTGACATACTGTACACACCTTTCCAAACTGTACCTCTTTTGCACAGAAGGTGGAAGTCTCACTTCTTTTATTTTTGCTGCTCAAAACGAGCCTGGGAACAAGGCTGGAGGAAGAGGCTGATGAACGGGGCTGCTCTAAGCCTGACTGCATTCACTCAGACAGCAAACTGGTATGAGCATCCGGACCCTTGAGATTATTCCCTGTAGCCAAAAGACTCCTCTCTCCAAGCAGGACTCAAATTAAACACAGTAGAACAGCTCTGCTTCTCTTTGTCCTTCCCTGCCCTCCACCTGGAAGCAGGAAGGGACATCAGCAGGTTGGGAAGGGACATCCTGAGGTGTGATTTAGATGAGATCCGGGGAATAACTTCTTTGGTGTGAATGTGGTGAGAGCCTGGCCCAGGTTGCCCAGAGAAGCTGTGGCTGCCCCATCCCTGGAGGGGTTCAAGGCCAGGTTGGAGGGGGCTTGGAGCAACCTGCTCTGGTGGGAGGTGTCCCTGCCCAGGGCAGGGGAGTGGAACTAGATGGCCTTGAAGATCCCTTCTATCTCTAACTACTCTATGATTCCACAAGCCCAGAGTGGGGGAGTGCTGGTAACAGCCTGCTTGGGATACCTTCCACAAAGAACATCAGACAGACTACAGCAAAGGGCATCACCCTGCTCACTCATACACCAAACCTGCTGAGTTCCACAAATCTGAGTATAAAACTTGCATTTCTTCCCACTTCACACCCTCACCCCTGCCTGTGTGAAGGTCTCTATTCACAATACAGCCTGGTGACCCCTCTCCCCTTCCCGGGATGATGTGCCAGATCTGGGGAGCCTGGGGTCCCACCCTGCCTGGGTGTCATCTGCTCAGCAGAGCCACACAAGAGAAAGGAGCTGTCACTGTCATCTGACTTGCTCTCCAGATGCAGGGGCCTCCATGTGCCCAAGGAGGGGGCACTCATAAGCCTTGGTACCTGCAGGTGCTGGGGGCTCTTTGGTGCTAGTGCTCTGCCTTCATTAGCTCCTGTGGAAACCATTGTAAAGTTAAGTGCTGTGGGACTGACAATAGGTATTCAGGGAACAAACATGTTCAACCTCAAGCCATACTAAACAATTAACTGTATGTAATTAAAACAATAACAGAAAACAAAACAGCTAAAAAATTTGTTGCAAATGATTTAGTGAAACCCTCAGTGAGAGCAGATGTGCTCTGCCAATAAAACGCAAGCAAGCAATAAGGCTGAGGGATTTCATGGAATCCTTCAGATTGGAACGAGCACTCAAGATCTAGTCTAACCATCAACCTAACACCACCAAGTCCACCACTAACTCATGTCCCTCAGCACCAGGTGTGCCTGGCTTTTAAATATCTCTAGGGTTGGTGATTCCATCACTGCCCTGGGCAGCCTGTTACAACACTTGATAACCCTTTTTATGCAAATTTTTTTCCTAATATCCATTCTAAACCTCCCCAGCACAACCTGAGGCCATTTCCTCTTGTCCCATCTCCTGTGACTTGGGAGAAGAGACTGACCCCCCCTGGCTGCACCCTCCTTTCAGGGAGCTGGAGAGAGACAGCAGGTCTCCCCTCAGGCTCCTTTTCTCCAGGCTGAACACCCCCAGCTCCCTCAGCTTCTCCTCACAAGACTTGTGCTCCAGACCCCTCACCAGCTCCGTTGCCCTTCTCTGGACACTCTCCAGCCCCTCAAGGTCTTTCTTGTGGTGAGGGGCCCAAAACTGGACACAGCACTCGAGGTGGGGCCTCACCAGTGCCCAGCACAGGGATGGTCACTGTCCCAGTCCTGCTGGCCACATTATTGATCACAATCCAGGATGTTGTTGGCCTTCTTGACCACCTGGACACACTTTTCCTTCAATACAAATCAGGTACCTGCTGATTTCTCAACAGGAAGTCAGGACACGACACAACAATATACATTCTTTTTGAAATTAAATGGGCTGCTACACCAAAGCCCATTTTTCAAAGCCTCCCATCCTTTCTGAAAGGCTTCTGAATATGAATATTTTACTGTAAAAGGTATTCAAAACTGCCCTCGAAGAGCTCAGACCAGAGAAATGCTTGAATTTGGCCCAAGTGCAGCTCACACTATTGTGAGAGGTGAGATGTGAGTGGATTTCAGAAGGGAGGAAGCCTCCAAGCTGCACCCAGACAACGGCCACACACTTGTACCCAAATACTGGCAGCGGAACAGAAATATCAACCCCTCTCTGGCATTAGCACTGCCCGACCAAGTTCCCAGACCATGCTCTTGACAGGTACCGGGCACAGTCTTTCTTCCACAGGCAGCGCCGAACCACATTAGTGCTGTGGGGAGCAGGAGGAAGAGAAACTCTGCCAAGGGCTTTATTAAGGTCTGGGTTTGATCTAGTCCTCTTCAACCAATAAAATAGGTCTCACAGAATATATTCCAAATATAAATTTCATATTTTGTCAATTCAAGACATGTTTCAAGTCAGATTCTCATATTGTTAACTTGCTTAAACTACAGCTTTTTTTAAGCTGTGAATCAGATTTTCATGAGTTTGTTCCAAGAAAATGCAGTGGTGGGAAGGCTCTAGAAGGTTCTCTTCCTTCTCACATCAATGCTTTAGTGCCGCAGCATAGGGCCTTACAAACGAGATGAGATGTTTCAACCCTGGTCAACCTGCTGGGGTCCGGACACTCCTCTGACTCTTCTATCACAGGCTCTCACATGACTGGAGATCATCCAGTCCAACCCCCTGCCAGAGCAGGTCCCACCAGAATGTGTCCAGGTGGGCTTTGAACGTTTCACAGAACACAGAAACTCGGGGAGTGGAAGGGACCTTGAAAGATCCTCCAGTCCAATCCCCCTGCCGGAGCAGGAACACCTACAGCAGGTCACACAGGAACGTGTCCAGGTGGGTTTTGAATGTCTTCAGAGAAGGAGACTCCACAACCTCTCTGGGCAGCCTGTTGTAGTATTTTGTTACCCTCACCGTGAAGAAACCTGTCCTCATCTTTAAGTGGAACCTCCTCTGTTCCAGCTTGCATCCACTGCCTCTTGTCCTATCATTGCCTGTCACTGAGAAGAGCCTGGCTCCTCACACTCACCCTTTACATATTTATAAACATTCAGGAGGTCACCCCTCAGTCTCCTCTTCTCCAAGCTCAAGAGACACAGCTCCCTCAGCCTTTCCTCCTCTGGGAGATGCTCCACTCCCTTCAGCATCTTTGTAGCCCTGCCCTGGACTCTCTCCAGCAGTTCCCTGTCCTGGAACTGAGGGGCCCAGAACTTGGCACAATATTCCAGATGGGGTCTCACCAGGGCAGAGTAGAGGGGCAGGATGACCTCCCTCCACCTGCTGGTCACACTCTTCCTGATGCCCCCCAGGATGCCATTGGCCTTCTTGGCCACAAGGGCCCATTGCTGGCTCATGGGCATCCTGTTGTCCATCAGGACTCCCAGGTCTTTTTCCTCAGAGCTGCTCTCCAGCAGGTCACCCCCAACCTGTTCTGGTGCAGGGGGTTATTCATCCCCAGGGGCAGGACCCTACACTTGCCCTTGTTGGATTCATCAGGTTCCCCTCTGCCCAGCTCTCCAGCCTGTCCAGGTCTGAAATCTCACTATGAGATCATGATTTCATGTGCTTAAAGTGTCTGGAGTTTGAACAGGAGCTAAGCAACCTGAATTTGCATAGGTCTCTCCAGGCCCAGTTTTGCCCATAATCTCTTACTAGAAACAGTTTTGGAAATTCAGGAGCTGCTGCCACTGTACCTAATTCTTTCCAGACTTCATAAGAGCTGCATCCACCAGGAAACACAAGGACCTCAGATATTCCAAGGAAAACCAAACATATATATGTACATACACACATTAATTCATTTCTTTACACATTAAACACATGAGTTCTGCAAGCAACTTGGAATTAACTGCAAAAAAGGTCCTGACACACTCCAACATACAAGATGCCAAGAAAGCATCATTAACAGAGAACCAATGGTTGCTGGGCCCTACTCAAAAACACTCTTATCTTCCAAAAAATACCCATTTCAAGCAAGAAAACCCCACACAGCTATCATAACACATGGTACATCAATCACCCAATAGAATTTTAGGTAAATTCAAGGTGCCAGCTAACCCTTGCCTCTTTAACTGCAGTTGAGAACTGAGTCAGAAGTTTCTGCATTAGGTGTCCAAGGACAGACCACTCAGGTGGCTGTCAGATGCCTGCCACAAGACCACATGAACAGACTATGAAGTAGCTGAAAATGTCTTTAAATAGCTGGAAAAAGCCTCAATAGCAAACCCTGGCAGACTTCATCTCAACCACTCTGCCACCTGCTGAAAGGGCAGTAGGTCTGCGCAAAGGAATCAAAATTTATGGAGACCATCAAGGCCAATTTATTAACAGTGGTGGGTCAATCAGCTGGGAGATCTGCTGGATCTGGTACTCAAAAAAAAAAAAAAAAACCACCAAAAAAACCCCAAAACCACACAAAACCACCACACAACAAACAAAGCTGATCAAAGCTGGAAAGGGGAATCCAGCCTTTCCTCCTGAGACTGAAGTGTAAAGTCCTTGACTGCCCGTGCAGTAAAACAGCCTAAGTTTACCCAGAGCTGGGCCAACACAAACTGAGCCATCAAGATCTAGAGGAGGGATCTTTCTCCCCTGTTTGGCACTTCAGAGACCTGCATCCAGTTTTGGCTCCCCACGTACCCGAGAGCATCCACCCGAGGGCCACCAAGATGAGGAGCAGGCTGAAGCACAGGGCACACAGAGACCAAGCCCCAGGTTTATTCAATCTGGAGAATGTGAAGGGGGATTTACTTCTGCCTACAGCTACTTAACACAAGCACGTGGTGCAGATGAAGCCAGATCATTCTCAGGAGCGCAGAGGGATGAGGTGGGATGCAATGAGCATAGGCTGCAGCACAGGAGATTCCAGTGAAACATACAGGAAAATATTCTCATCCAGAGGACAGACAAGTACCAGGAGACAAGCCTAAGGCCTCTGTCCCCAGAGACAACCGAAACTCACCTGGGCAAGCCAATTTCCAACCTTATCTAATTGATCATGGTATGAGAACAGGGATGAACCAGGGACCTGCAGGTGCTAATTAGATTCTGTGAATCCATGTCCAACAGCAGAATTAGAACCCTATACTTCAGGATAGCAGACATTCCGCTGAGAACTGGGTTTACAGAAACCCAAGCCCAGCCAGACGAAACTAATGAGAAAGAACAACACCCTGTCCTTGTTTTTCTACTGCATTTGTTCTACTACAGCAACATTTTCTATCATCATTATTCTGCCACATGAAACTCTGCATGACACAAGGTGACCTTCACCTACCTTTAGGTGTGTACTGCCACTGTGCCTGCCTGTGGAGCTCAGCATATATATATATATATACACATGTACAATTTAAAGGATAATCCCCTTTGGGGTTTGTGGGACCCAAATTCAGTTAGAATTGGTGCTTTTCAGCAGTCGATGCAAAAAAAAAAAAAAAAAGGAATAAAGGGTTGCATATTGAGCAATGCCTTGTTTACTCATCCCCTTTTTGTCCTCCTCCAACAGTTCACACTCTACACCATCTGTTTTAAATGCTCACTGGCATCACATTGGGTGCTCAGGCACAAATCTCAGAGCACTCCAAGTGTGTTTTAACACCAGACCAAACCTTCCACCTTCTCACATCCAGAAACAGAGGTGGCCTGCTTGTAGCCTGAAGAGGGAGCACTTCCATGACACAAATGGAAAAAAAAAAAAAAACTTTGGATAGATGGGAGACTTTTTCCTGCAAGATTCTGCCCTTCAAATATTTAAATAACCTGAGGAGTAGCTTCTCCCAGCTCAAGAATGTGATGCAGGCTAGCCATAGCACTGCTTTGTGCCTTGAGGAAACCCCATGTGGACACATGAAATATTTTCATTAGATTAAGGATCACACAAAACTGAAGAAATCCATGGCAAAACCCAAAGCATCTCACTGTACAAAGCAAGTCAGGCCACAGTCAGATCTTTAATAAAAGCACTTTGAGTCAGTGTCAAATGAGATACAGCAGACGTGACAACTCAGAAAATCAAGTTGGGGGTAGAAGTGTGCTGCTGGTGTTTTCAGAGGATCGAACAAAGTCCCTAAACCTAACCCAGCCCCTCAGTGGCTTCTCAGCTGCTCACCACACACTAGGAAGGCTGCTAAAAATGTCACTCTTGCCTCAACCCCTCCTCAAGCTGGCATGGAAGAAGCATAGAAAGGTCTTTGCTCTCACCAAAACTGATTGAGTAAATTAAGCAAAAAAAAAAAAAAAAAAAAAAAAAAAAAAAAAAAACCCAAAACCCACAACCCTCCAGCTCTGCATAGGAGATGAAGTTGATTTTAGAGGAAGGAGACCAAGCAACGTATACTCCTCCCCACTTCCTCCAGTTTCACAATGCACACTTCAGCTAAGGGCATCTTTGTGGAGAGAAGCCTGATATTGCCAGCCTCCTAATTAACCTAATTTGAACAGGGCATGGCAGAAAGCACCTCTCCCTAGCAACAGTTCCACATCTTAGTCTGTTCGAAGAGGCTGTTGGCCACCTCTGACAAGAGTAAGCATTTTCATTAGCCATCTTCTGCCTTGCTTCCCTTACTAGGGCAGCAGGAGCCAATAAAAGGCGCACAGGATCCTTTTCAGCATGACATCAGCTGAGTAACCAATTCCAAGGGTCAGAGTGATCCTTTCACTAACAAATAAGGCCCTGAAGCTCCCTTGGTTAAAGGGAGGGAGTCTGCAACACAGAGGAGCACAGCAAAGGGTTTGTTCTCAGAAGCCCAGCACACACAAGAGCTTTGGAAGGTTGTAATCTCTGCACTTTGGTCTCTGGGAAGTGCCACCTGCTCAGTATCTGTAGTGGTCTGGTTTGAATGGCCCATCTCTCGATAAGCCGAGGTATTTGGCTTGTTTGTCACTCAACTTCGTCAGCTTCACACACAGTTTATCCAGATGAGCAGCAGCCACAGCTTCATCCAGCTGGAAAACAAAACACCCAGACAAGAACGTTAGCGGAAAGGAGTCCTATTAATTCAGGAAGTCACAGTCAACAGTGAGAAATTAATATCTCCAAGGAGGATCTAATATGCTGACACAGACAAACAGCAAGACTGCTCTTTTCCTGCCAGCATACCTCACCTGCTCAAGCACAGAACTGCCTTCAGATGGAAAAGCCCCTTCCTTTCAAGGGAACCAAGCTAAGCTTAAGTGAGACAGACAACTTCATATGATCAAGCCCATTTCAATCTCGTTTACACATTCACATCCAACAAGTAAAGAACAGAGACCAAACCATTCAAAGATGAGAATATCCAGTTTGGTAGATTGGTGAAGCCCCAGTCATGTTTCCACTACAAAGACACCTGGACTTACTAAACTACCATCTTACAATTCTATATAAATTTCATAATGGAAAAAGACTACATTTCCTTTCCAGATGTCCCATTGTAGGGGTACATGTATTAAGAAATTCATTCCAGAATCGCTAATGCAAAAAGAATACTATCTAGTGCTGTTGTCTTCATGAAGAATAAAGCCAAGGTAGGCTGTGGGACACAGGCTCAGAAATGTTGATACATTTTTTTTATCCCAGAGGTGTCAAGCAGAAACGCAAACTCAAGAGACTGAAAAAAGTGCTACAGAAGGTGAGTACAGAAGAGTCAGAAAACAATCAGTAAAATGGCAAATTAGCTGCTGCATCAGAGGGGAATACACAGCCATAAAGGATATTCAAAGAGAGAAAGGACAGGACTAAGATGTCTCATCAGGTGCTGCTGAGTTACAACAGAAATATCAGTTTGACCACCGTTTGTAATTTTGGCAAAATACAAGTAATTATTTTTAGGGAAACAGAAGGTAAATTTGAATTCCAGCAGCACAGGCAGGACTGGCAGTATTCCCCCCAGAAGAGTTAAATAGATGTGAAAGGCTGAAATATTCAAAGGGCAATAAATCAACAAAACAATCAAGGGCCAAATCTTCAGCTCATGTGAATCAGCATCTCCTAAATGATTGGATAACTAGGTCTTAGATTTCCCACTCACAAGGAATTTGGTAACAAGCAACTACTCTGAAATAATCCCATTTTAACAAACCCAGGAAAGAGCTACATCTGCACAGCTCACTGCAGCTCAACCTGCTCAGAACTGCCACATCTCTTGAGAACCTGGAACTGCCAACATCATCAACCAAGACAAAATTAAAAACATAGTTGAAGTGGCTGAAGAACCCAGAGGCAAACCATGAAAGCTACCAAACACTACATAAGAGTCAGGAAAAATCACGGAAGAAAGATAAGCTAACTGGAAGGACTGTGTTTTAGAAGGGAAACAAGTATATAAGCTTAGTAGATCCTGCCAGGAAAGAAAAAGAATGCCTATCTGGTTGGCCAGACTGACATGTGAAGATCCGATAGGAGCATTTCCAGCGGGATTGAGACAGATAACACCCAGCACCAGAAAAGGAGCCGAATCCCTGACATTTCCCAGGTTCTCAAACTGCAGTAGAGATGAGCTGTTTCACAGCTGCTTCAGCTCGGGGGCTTCAAGATTTAGATAAAAAGGCACACAAATTTAGATGGAGTTAAGCTGATATTCTCACTTTAAAAATCAGACGGCTGATCATAAGGATGGACAGATTTGGTGCCAAGAACATGGACACAACAGTTTGCCTGGATTTCCGGGAACACACATTGCGGAAATGTGTGCGTGTTTGTAACACCTGATCACCAAAGAGATATTCCTACAGTCCAAGTGCCATGTGAGGTACTTTCCAATTCTTAAATTTTACATTTGGACCTCAAAACTACTACACAGAACAAGGAAAGATACTGGCCAGAAAATTACCAGAGAAAGCTCTTCCACCCATCTTTTGTTGGTTCTGACAAGGCAACTGCCTTATTCTTTGAAATTCTCTCTGGGGCAAAGGGTAAAAGCACATTCTGTCACAGTGTATGACCCTGAGAAGATCACTGCCATATGCTCCACCAGCACCTAACTCTGTGTGAGGAACCAGTCTGGGCATGACTTCTCATTTCCAGTTCTAGTACATCAATGAAAAATTGTTATTCAGGAAGAGGATGAAGCCACATTTTATTAGCAACATCGGACTATCATTTTCAAGAGAATTGTCAACAGAACTTCCCCTTTGAAGATGATTACATGTCAGCTTGCTGATCAACTCCTCCACTGTATTTCTGGCATGCTTGGCTTGATCATTAACGGATGGCTTTGGAAACTTAATTCCTTCAGCAAACACTTCATAAGTAAACCCAAACATACACATTCTACTTCCTAAATGAAAAGTATTTTCAGATTTAGTCTCACACCTGGTTGCATTCCAAAGGCAGTGGGATTTAACTCCAGCATCTTTTTCAATGACCATCTCAAATTCTCAGGCTTGTTTTGGAAAATTAAAACCAGGTTAGTTTTATAAAAGGAATTTTTGAGTTGTGACATGATCCAGATTTTTCCAAGAACAAAGAATGCAGAGATAAGTTTAAAGGGAAACCCGAGGGAATGTGTCATTAATATTTTGTGAAGCTATTAGGACCAGATTGTGATAAGCTCTGCTCAGGTGCAAATGGGACCCAGACTACCAACCACAGTAAACACTATTCATAGTTTCACTCCAGCTTCAACTCCGCCCCACAAGATATTGCTGCTAGACAGGCACGTGAAACCTTGCTGTGAAGCTCCCTGACCACCCCAAGGCAGCACAGGGCCTCCTAGCACCTCAAAGAACAGCCTTAGGTCAAGCCAAAGAGCAACTGGACTTTCTTATTGCACGTGACAGACACATCCCAGCTCTACACAAGAGTTTAGGCACAAAAAACAGCCCACTTCAAACTCAGCATGACCCAAGCCAAGCTATCACTGAGGGACAAAAGCTCCTCGCAACCACGTTCAGTAGGAAAATGAACTCAAGCACGAATGAAACAAACCTACACGAACACATCCCAAGTTGGAAAGTTGGCTTCCTTACAAGCCTGCATCTTTCTGCTATTCTAACTCACCTTCTTTGGCAGGAAATGGACTCCCACAGAGTATTTGTCACTATTGGTCCACAGCTCGATCTGTGCCAGCACCTGGTTGGTGAAGGAGTTGCTCATAACAAAGCTGGGGTGACCCATGGCACAGCCCAGGTTGACCAGCCGGCCCTCTGCCAGCAGGATAATATGACGGCCATTCCTCAGCGTATAGCGATCCACCTGGGCAGGAATAAGCAAGAGCATTGTGATATCAGGGCAAAGATAGTATTTTAAAATCACTAAAAGCTTGATAGGTTTTCCTCCCACATCAACAGTTTAGCAGTGGGTTTGCAACCCAGCCTTCAACTACAGTTGAGACACCCTTCCTTCAGTTGCCAGCGAGGGTTTGGGAACCCCATAGCTATTCTGGACAAACAAGCTGATTCTTATCACCTGCTTCATATTTAACCAGTTCTCCTGGTTTTTCCACATCCACATTGTCTCGGATGGCTGTGGCAGGAAGTATGCTGCTAGCAGTAAAATGCAGTTCATGTATGCTTAATTCTAACAAGGGCTTATGGAGAGACAGGACCGAAGAGGGAACACCTCTGTGCACAACAGTCCAGAGCCTTTGCATCTCAGAGACAGAGTCCTCAGCCTGCTGAATCTGCTCCTCTGTAACTCTTACCATATCCATAAGGCATAAGAAACTGCCACCCTACCTTCTGGTGCACCCTCCTTTGCTCTCAGGGAGCCAAAGACACCATCCTCCACTCAGACCGATTTCCAAGTTATACTGTGGACAACAGGACTTTGCACAGTCACACCTCAGATGGGCTAAGGAAACGAGTCTTCAGCCACATGAGAGTCCCACACAATCTAGAAGATAACATCCCTTAATATGTGCCTCAGCTGCCAGGCTCAGACTGGGCTCCTGCAATGTTACAGCTGATGGCTCTTCTCCTTCCACCAGTCACCAGCTCTTCTCTCCCCCAGCCTCACCCCTGCAGGGGGCTACAGTATGAAAGCCCAGACTGAAATACCAGTTTCAGTATTTGCTACTCAGTATTCACTGGTATTTATTGCTCATGTCACACCAAGCACATGGGACTAGAGCAAACCTCTGGAAAGACTTAAAAGGTAATCACTGACCAACTTTGACAGAGGTTAATGCTTCAGAAAAAGCCATTTGTCTTGCGCTGTCCTAACACAGCAACTGCAATAGACCAAAAAGGGTCCCTCCCCACAGCTATATTTATATTTTCAGTCTCAAAAGTTATTTCATATAAATCAAAACACATCACTTTCAGATTTATTCTTAAAGCTTTGGCCTGTAAGCTAAAGGCTCCTCCCACACAACTTTTAATTGTAACAATGCCATCTTCTTAAAAAACATCTTTGTGCAGGTCTTCAGGCAGAGATGTTATAAGTAAATCAATAGAAACCATTTACATAAAACAGGTATTTTGCCCTCAGAGCAGGTCTGTGCCTCCACCAGCCTTCCCCAGCTACGCTTCAATCACAGCACTACCTTCTACTCCTTGGGCTCATATAGCGGATTATTATGTTTTCAGCACAACATATGCTGACAGTAGTCACTGTCTCAAACTGCCTCAAACAGAAGCCCTGAATAACATTCTTAATTTCTCCTGTCCAAGAGCAGAACAGCAAGGCAGGGTTAGTAACAACGCTCACCACTGAGCAGCTGCAGTATTTCTTACGGATGCCAGTTCTCTATTATGGGCCACCAGTGACAGAGCCTGGTTCACCCCAAAAATATCCCATGGGCTATCATATCATAAGACTATGGGACGAAGCAACGAGAAGCAGTCAGGAAGCAGAATACTAAAACCTCGAGAAGAACCAAAGTATTATTTATATTAAACATTATTTACAGATTAAGCTACTAGAAGACAGCAGTGAGGTAGCATTTCAGTTTTGAAGTCTAAGTCGAGTGGTTTAAGGGCCAAAAATATTATATCCATATCATACCCACACAACTTAGAATAGAATCATAGAATTGTCCAGGTTGGAAGGGACCTTTAAGATCAAGTCCAACCATCAACCTAACTCTGATACAAACCACCACTAAGCACTGTCAACCCATCTTTTAAACCTCTCCAGGGATGGTGCCTCAACCACCTCCCTGGGCAGCCCGTTCCAAGGCTTCAGAACCCTTTCAGTTGCACTCAGACAGCTGCTGGCTCCTGCCTGGAATCACATACCTTCAGCAATCTGCTGACACCACTCATCCAGTGCACAGGGTAACGCAGAGAATGCAAATGAATGTCTTTGTACAGAAATAAATACAAACCAGTAGTGGTACCAGCAGAGCCTTGAGTCAGCACTGTGGAAACACATCTTGTCTATGGGCAGACAAACAGGCTGATTCGTAAACTCAAGAATTTGCTACAGAAGTAGAATTCAAGTTATCTAAGCATTAAGTTCACCTCCACGCATATACAAATGCCTCCTCCCCATAAGGTACAGAACTACCACCTTGAACACCTTCACAATTTCTCTCTGCCTCTAGCTGAAGTCAAGCGACCCTCAGCTCCAGTATGGATCTTCTGATCAACAGACAGATGCCTTCACAGGAGGTTAGAGGTTTTTCCTCTGTGGAAAATTCCCTCCCTGCTACAAAATATGGAGAAATGCTGCCAGGTCTTAGTAAAAAATTGAGTATTTATAGAGTATTACAAAACATAGGATACCTCACCCAGAACTTTGATGAGAAAAAGTGTGTGTTATTCTAAGGACAGATGTAAGATCTCACATTTTTAACACAGGACTGACCTCCACTTGAAGGCCCCAAACACCGGGGACAAGATGACCATAGAATTGTCCCTCGACAAATCTGAGCAACAAAACTGAGCAACCAACAACCATCTAAGTGGCAAACTGATAATTTCCTTCCCAGATTAAAAGTAATTCTACCAATTATTGTGATGACTCATCACTGCTGTCCTGAGCAAGGTCCCCTTATCTGGTCACACCAGGCTGAAGTCTTTAGGGACAATAAATCCAAAACAGAGCCCAGGGGTGTACCACTAGCACAGCGTAGCTACACACAGCATTAAACACAGCAATAACCGAGTCCAAGTTAACACTGCTTCACATCCACTCCTAGAAGCCAACAAATCCAAAGTACTAACCCAAGACAGGGACCAGCTTTTACTGGGCTTGGCAACATGCACATCTACAGGCCATCTTCACTTCACTAAGCTTCAAATATGCGGAATGGCCGTTAAGATCAGATCACCTCTGGGTACACCTCATCTCTAGTGGTAACCAGTGGATGTGTAAGGAAAAGTACAAGGACAGCCCAAGGGTAAAGTGCTGTTTCTCTCAGGAAATCCTTTCAGCCTCAGCTCTCTGTGCATCAAGCTGAGACAAGGGGGTCCACTCAGGGCTGTCAGAAACGCCTTTTACAGAGTTTCGCTAATGACTTCACAGCAAACCCTCTTCTGGCACCCACAGCTATCTTCACAGCTCCTGCTCAGTGGGCAGGTATTTCCTTCCTGTCCTGGCTGAGATAGCAGTAGTTCAAATAACAGTCCATAGAGATTCAGGGTAGGAGGTAGATCTTCAGCATTACACCATCTGGATGACCTTGACCTTAATTCCACCCCTTTGAAAGGGCTATATTCTGATGTTAACCAGAAACTTCTTATAGTATTCATACCTTGGACTAAACTGCATCTCATTGCATCCAGTGCACTGTGACAGACCGACTCTTCCAACACGGAGTATGTAAAGTGACAAGTACCTCTGCCAACAGCATCACAACTTCTCATAGAGACTTTAAGAGCCACACTGAATGGCCATGGGCAAGTAGTTTGTATATTACTGTATTAACATACAATTTAGCCTCCAACAATCATACAATCACAGAATTGCCTGGGTGGGAAGGGACCTTTCAGATAGAATCCAGCCATCAACCTAACACTGACAGAACCCACGTCTGCCTGGCTTTTAAATCTCTCCAGTTAAATAAATCCACCCCTTCCCTGGGCAGCCCGTTCCAAGGCTTAATAACCCATTCAATGTAAGCATTTTTCCTAACATCTAATCTAAACTTCCCCTGGTGTAACTTGAGGCCGTTTCCTCTTGTCCCATTGCCTGTTCCTTGGGAGGAGAGACCGACCCCCACCTGGCTGCAAACTCTGTATTCACTTTTGGAGCAGTCCCAGTTTTAGTTTTAGAACTGAATAAGCAGAAAGCAAGCAGCTACCTGCAGGCTCCTCTAGGGCAAGAGCTGCTGAGCAAAGTCAGCTCCACACTAAGGTCACAGGTAAAAACAGACTTGAATGCAGTGAGCAATTGAGGGTAAAACATCATGCCTTGTTGAGCCCATGGAGCATCCCAACAGCAACCAGGACACTGAAAAGACTCACAGCTGCTTAATAAGAGTTTGATGTGGGTTGCCAATAAGCCACTGAGATGTTATGAAAATCAGAAGGGCAGACTGAGATCTAAGACACATGCCCAGGTGTGGTATGTTTAAAGAGAGCAGAAAACCTGTCCCAGAATCCTGCTCTCAGCAACCACACTCCTTTAAAAGGGTAACTAGATAGAACTCCCCTGACCAAGGCAGACAAAGCCTGGTTTGCTTTATGTTCTCCCTCAATGCACTTTTGATTTAGTTTAGTTTTGTTTCTCTGGTTTTAGACATACAGCTGAAAAGCTGCAATTTTTCATATCTCTACTTTCCTGTGTATCTCCAGCCATAGCTTGAAGTAAATACACGATGAGAATGCAAGCTGAGCAAGGAGAAAACATCTCGCCTTGTCCGCCCACACAGAGACTTCTGGTCTACACAGGCTTCAAGAATGCAGCCACTAAGTCAGGGAGAGAAGCCTGAGTCTGGCAGAGCTCCAGACACGCTTTCCTGAGGCTCCAATCTCCAAGTTAAAAATAAAAAAAAAAAAGCTTTTAAGACAGGGGTTTGAATTTTTTTAAACCTTGGCAGAATCCCAGAAGACAAGATTCACTCTAGTGCTGGCACTCTGCACCAGGACCAAGGCTGTTAGTACATTTATGTACCAACATTATATATATGTATTTTATGTACACAGCAGACATTCTTTACAGGAAGCACTGCCTACTTTTTTACTATAATTCTTCATTACAAAAATGAGACTGCACAATCTCCACGTGCAGACTAATCTCACCCAAAACAGGGGCACTGCAACAAGTGACTATGTAGATGCAAATGGGAGGTCTCTGACTTCTCTTCAAGGACAGTGCAGGACGCTGCAAACAGCACTCCTGTGGTGGATCAGGGTCTCAGAGAGAAGCCGAGAGAAGCACGTGGTGCAGAGCAGCACACAAGCAAGAAGCTTCCCTGAGAAGAAATTCAGATCAGCCACCAGGCAGCCTATGGGCTGGGTTCTTAAGTTCTACACGGTCTCCAATGGTCTGTTCTGTACTCAGCATCTAACTTGCATTTTGCAACTGAGATACAGCACTGTTTTCAGAGGGCTTTCAAAAACAAACAAAAAGTACATTTCCATACCTCCCCATCTTACCCCAAACATCAACACTGACTTGCTGTATGGAATGAACTTGGTGCAATTGTCTACACAACCACCACTAAGGGGTAGGGCTCCTGTCTGTCAAGAACGTAGGAACGCATGGAGAAAGATGCATCCACACCGGGCACTTCTCACCAGAGACCACGCTGTACACTTGGGCACTGCCCAGGACCAAGTGCTTTAATATCAACACAAGAATATGACATGCAGCTTTTTCCAGGTTAATTGGGAAAGAGCAGAACATCTATTCTGATCAGCCTGGAGCAACGCTGGCTTTTGAGAAAGCTGGAAACACAGAAGTGAAGAGAAATACTCCTTTTCTGGAAACAGACACTGAGTAGCTATGGCTTCCTTCTAGAAGACTGAGGGGGAATCTGATCAACCCCTATAAATATTTAAAGGATGGGTATCAGGAGGATGGGGCCAGGCTTTTTTCAGTGGTGCCCACTCACAGGACAAGAGGGAACGGGCACAAACTGGAACGTAAGAAATTCCATCTAAACATGGGGAGGAACTTCTGTCCTGTGAGGGTGGCAGAGCCCTGGCAGAGGCTGCCCAGAGAGGTGGTGGAGTCTCCATCTCTGGAGACATTCAAACCCCTCCTGGACACGTTCCTGTGGGACCTGCTGTGGGTGACCCTGCTCTGGCAGGGGGTTGGACTGGATGATCTCCAGAGGTCCCTTCCAACCCCAGAGCATTCTGTGATTCCAGCAAGAGAACTTCTGCAAGGACTGTCTCACCTGAGGTTTAACATTCACTGCCTCTACTGCATTTTCATTCAGCCACTTTGCGTCAACTTCCACATCAAAATGGCCAATGTTACACACTATGGCATCATCCTTCATCTGCTCAAAGTGCCTGCAAAAAAGAACCCAAAATTATATTAAAAACTAATGGACAAAAAAATTTCTTCAGCATGAAAAGATGCTCTGGTCCATAGCTCTGCTCAAGAAGTGAAAATCAGCTGGCTCATTGACTGCATTTGACTAAAGATGTCAAGAGGTGTGGGTCCGGTAGTCTTCTAGACACTTGAAATCTACTGGAAAAAAGCTTCAGGGGAAGGACACTTCCCAAGGATATAAGCAGCTAGAGAGAAAATATCTTCCCAGTATGCGAAGTAAAACTATTTTGTTTAATTGGTCAACACTGAAATACCCACAGTTACTCTTTCCTACATGAAGAAATCATTTTCCTCATGACTTCAAAGTTTCCAGCAGTTTTACATCTCTGGAGACTAACGCCCTACGTCCTCCTCCTCCTCCCACTTTATCTGATCTTCCACTACAACATGTACAAACATAATGGCAGAGACAGGAATGAGTTTGCATAGAGTGGAAGGGCTGTAAATTGAGATCTAAGAAGCGATAACAAAAAGACTGCAGGGTAGTTTATTGGGAACAGGCCTGTTTGAAGCCTGGTATGTGTACTCACAGATGGAATCACTTTCAACCTTTACTTTTCAACCTTCACCTACTCCTCTTCTGTTCACATTTATCTGTCTTAACACAGAATTTAGCCCTGATACACCCATTATCCAGAAGTATATCTATCCCTCTAGGCCTTTAGTTCCTCCATCATTACATGCTGTAAGACAGGAACAATTGCAACGTGGCAATATCCAACAGAACCAAAAAAAAAAAAAACCCCAAAGCCCCGATTTCTCCCTAAACTGATGTTAAGCTCTGATGCCCAGAAATGAGACTGTGCACTAACCCTCACCATACAGCTGACAAGTTACGACTGTATTTAAAGAAGTGTAACTGTACAGATATGCTTTCACTAAAGCAAGTGGCTAGACCATACCTGCCCTGAACAATGTCAGTGCAGCCAGTGGTGGTAACAAAGATATTGCCTTCTTTGCAGGCCTCCTCCATGGTTGTAACTTCATAACCTGAAAAGAAAAAAAAAGTTAGCACTCTACCCCACCAGCAGCACTTAAAGTGAGCTGCAATGTTACAAGTACAAAAGTACAGAGGAAGAATAAGAGAAGTCTGTACCAACACCTTAGAGATGCAAGGCAGTGGGCATACTGGTCTTACTAAATACCAACAGAGCACAAAAATATCTATCCCTCACCTGTTTCCAATTTGTAGATCTATACAGTCAATGTCTTACATCCCCAGGTGTAGTACCTGACACAGCACTCAGACTGGATTTGGAGGGGGCTAGATTAGCAAAGGAAAGTGCCCCCACAACACCCACAGGCTCTAGCCACGTGTGAGCACAGATGAGATAAACTGTTCTAAGAAGCATGGTTACACGAGGCACACACACAAGAGGGGCACAGCCTCCAGAGCATGCTGTGAGCACAGCTGGAAAGGCAGACACCACGGCACTGCTCTGCAAAACCAGCCAGTGTTTTACTGGGAAGATGTTCTAGTGAAGTTTTAGCCCACACTGGAGGTTAGAGCTGCACAGCTTGAAGTTAATGAACCCATTCCAAAGCAGGCCTGCAGCATTATGGAATGGAGGGGACTATATCCTTGATTCCAAGCACATCATCTTCAAGGCCTATACTAATAAACTCCTTCCCTAACTCTAAGGGAAGAATTCCTACAGTTAAACTGGAATCAGCTCTACCACAACAGGGACAGGGCTGACACCTGCTGAAACTTTCTTGGCCACCTATCTTTTATTGCTCTAATCTGATGCACAGAGACCCCCACCAGATGCATCGATTTCGCATCTCCTCCTGTTCTCACCTTCCATGGCTGCCTGCAGGGCGTTGATGGGGTCGATTTCAGTGATGATGACTCTGGCTCCAAAGCTCCGCAGGGCTTGAGCACAGCCTTTGCCCACATCACCGTAACCTGCCACGACAGCTACTTTTCCAGCAATCATGACATCTGTAGCACGTTTGATGCCATCAATGAGGGACTCTCTGCAGCCATAAAGGTTATCAAACTTACTCTGAGGAAGAAAAAGGAGCAGTTTCAGAACAGAAAGTCATTGAGTCATTCAAGTAAGAATTACTCAGAGAAACAAAATGGACTTACATGCAAGTACTACACAGCAAGAGGCTGACAGTCAGCTGAAAAGTTTAATCACAGTGAGGGATGGGAAGAAGATAACCTGCCTTGATGCTTTTATTTAACCAGTTTCTATCTATAGAGTTATACCAGACACAGGCCTCAGCACATCCCTGGTGAGAAGCATTTCATAAATACGTTGTGTCTACTGACATGACAAGCTTGGACATCTTAAAAGCTTGTTAGAGGTAACCTGAATTTAGTAAAAGCAGAAACAATACACAGAGGTATGTCCATTCTTTAACCAGATGTTCATGAGTTCTCTGATGCTGTTTATCAGACAATGAACATGTGCCACATGTAGGCAAAAAACCATCAGCAGAATATCTGGTAATTGCTTAACACATACTCTGATCTCTGCATGACACCTTTGCATGCACCCTGCAGAGTGGTCCATATCAACCACAAAAAAATTGGTCCCTGCAGCCCAGGAAGATCAAGATTGGGTCTTCCCCCAGGAAGAGTTACACTAACACTGCCAGACCTTACCTGTTCTCAGATCTAGAAAAATCCAGCAAGTAGCCATTCACAGTACTGGTCACTGCAACCAAGAACCCCTGGATTTCATCTCCTAATACCCCATCACACATCCTCCTCCTCCTCTAACATTAACATGTGAGCTTAACAGCGAGACCTCCAAATCAAAATCCCCTTGCTAAGTCAGATGTCAAGTAGTACTGCACTTGAACATCTCCCTAAACTCAGAAACACATATGGCTGTGCTGACTTTTGTAATGCTCTTCCTTTTTCTCCTTGGACTCTTTGTTTTGATCCACAGGATGGGTTGTATAAACAGGTTTGATTACCTGAAGAGCTACAGAAGCCAAGAATTTAAAAAAAAAAAAAAAAAAACAAAAAACTGGGTACCAACGTCATGCCACACTTCCCAAAGCAGAGGTATAAAGAACTCACCATTCACAGCAGAATTCCAGTCTCAAAGCCTGCCCTGTGCCCTACAGCCTTACATCACCATCACTCTTGCTTTCACATGACACAGGTAGCACCCAGACTGCTACGAGCAATCTGAAGATTGCACACCTTGATGTGAGTAGGGGCACTGATCCTTCAAATGGGACCCACCTGGCAGCTCTGGCTGGTGCCATCCAGCACGTGTAAGATGGTGTTATGGTTTGGTTTGCAGGCTACAGCTTACAACTGTAACATTTTTTAATAATAAAAATATGTGGAGTCCACATATAAAAATGCTGCAGCTGACTCCAATGCATGACCTGAGCAAGTGACAAGGTACAGCAGAACGTCCCTCAGAAGCTGGTTGAGGTCTAATGTGTAAGACGTTATCCTTCAGACCCAGAGGTTCCTGACTCAGTGCCTGTAAGTCCTATCACAGGCTCATTTGCAAACAATATTTCAGAAAATTTCTGTTACCAATCCTTCAAATTCCAAAGCTAGTACCTGTTGGTAAAGCCTCTTTCCTAGTCCTCCAGCAGATTTTCCCTTGCAGTATAAGCTCTCTTACAGAGGAAAACAGCATGGTCAGATTTGATTCCTCGTCACTGAATTCTCCAATTGCAGGCAAAGTCTTCCAGGCCCTCGTGCATTCCCACAGAGGGAAGGTAGCAGAGTGGTGCAGATGCAGACATCTGTCCCACCCAAAAATTCACATGACTGGCAGAAGGGAAGAACAGAGCTGGATGCTGCCTGCCTTCTCTCTTCAAATACTGGTACAGGAACCTGGCACCAAGTGAAAATACCAAACTGGGAGAGCAGAATTTGTCAGCTCAGTAGTACATCTTCCTGGAGATCCCTAACTGCAGTTAGTACAAATCTTTTACTACATAAATACCAAACAGTGCTTGAAAATAAGCACTTGTTTGGCACTAGAATAAAGTAAGCCTCTTGACTGGATTGGGGCTGAGCTTTCTCAGCAACATCTGAATTTCCAAGTCCAATAAACACTATTAATAGTTACTAGGCAGAAGGCGGAAATCTAGGTGAAAAGGATGCAGAGAAACAAGCTTCTTCCAAGACCAACTGGA
The DNA here is from genome assembly GCA_013400055.1 of Nycticryphes semicollaris. Classification (NCBI taxonomy): domain Eukaryota; kingdom Metazoa; phylum Chordata; class Aves; order Charadriiformes; family Rostratulidae; genus Nycticryphes; species Nycticryphes semicollaris. Next base: position 109,327 of record VXBJ01000601.1, read on the forward strand.
TTCCAGCCCACTAGCTATGAAATAAAAAATGCCAGATGCATCTTTGTGAGCAGATATGAGGTACTCTTCAGAGAGCACACTGAAGAGAAAGAAAGACAAACAGTGAGAACTGCCACAGCCAACAGAAAAATGTTAGTGCAGTAACTTGAATTAGATTTAGCAACTAGATTTAAACAACATCTAGATGCATAAACCTTGAGTACACTTGGAAATCCCACTGTAATTCATCTGTATCCAAAAACCATCAGCACCCTTTAAACACCATTCTTCCTCATCCTTCAGTTCCCCAGGATTGCCTCAGGAAGCAGTAATACAGCTAAAGGAGGAATAATTTCCTCCTGCCCTATCCTCTGCAACTGTAGAAACAACTTGCTCAGATAAACTGACCTTTACCAGCCACAAACTCATGTGGGTTACACTTTTCCAGCTGGTACCTGCCACCTGCCTGTGGGCTCTGAGCGTGCCACTCAGAGCAAGGACATGCCCCTTGCCCCAGGAATTGACTGCACCCAGGAACCATAACTTCCAAAGGCTGTTTTCACATTATTGAAATGCAGAAAAATGCATGTCCTTGCATATAAAAGAAAAAAAAGCCTCAATGTTCTGAAAACAGGGCATTTACAATGGCATATCCCATTAGAGACATCAAGGGCTCACTTCAAGGATATGATGAAAATGTGTTCAATACCAGGTCAAGAAGAGTTCAGTGAGACAAGGAATACTTGGGTGGGAATGATAACATCCCAAACTGGTCAGACAGCAGAACACAGCAGAAGGGCTCTATCTGCATTACCTTGGTGACAGAGTCATTGACATTGATTGCTGGCACTTTCAGGGTCCCATTTGCCTTCATCTTGTACAAGTTGTGAACTCCAGTGGTTGTCTCTTCTGAAATACCTCTGATTCCTGTGGGGAGAGCAAAAAGATTTGCCTTAGTCGAAGTTAATGCTGCAGCAAAGCAACACATCCAGGTGCTGGGAGCATCCTCCAGAGGCCAAAGTTAAACAAACCCTTTGCAGGAAGCAGGGAACAGACGAGAACCCTCATTTGGATCCTCAAACAGTACTTGGAAACTTCAAACCAGTTTCTTCCCCTACAAGGCAATTAAAAGAGCAGGACAAAAATATTCTTTGAAAAAACTGAAGAGATCACCTCTAGACCAGGGAATCAGGAAAGACCCCACTCTTTTCTCACAAAGTGATCAAAAAAAAAAGATCTTTTGAAAAAAGGCACCTCAGTGCCTCATCACCTCAGTGATATTTCTACAACCTAGTCCATTCTTGCAAGGTGGCTTGAAAGGAGATGACAGCTAGATAACTACAGTTAAATCTAAAACATTGGAATTGACTAAAAAAAGTCAAATAAACAGTTCACCATCCCCAGCTCTCCTGTTGTAATCACCTTCAGCTCTGATTAAACTTAGAACACTCTCCCTAAACGTGGATACTGGCTACATGAAACTTCAGTACTAGCACAATCAAAAAAGAGTATTTCAAACATATCCCTGTATGAAAACAGCCTAGGATGCAGAGCCCAGAGACAAAGGACCGTCTAGAGACACCAACAAGATATAATGGATTAAGACCCTAAGAACACAGGAACCGTCATGGGGTTACCTGGCTCCACACCACAGCGAGAAGACAAAGCTGGGAAAGCACCCCCTGCTTTAAGGGTCCTGACTCTTCATGGGCCTTTCAACCACAGCCAATTATCCAGAAGTGCCATCAGTGCCCATGGCTTGTGGATCTCTCTCCTCTCTCACATCTCAGTAACACCTCATTGGCAATACACCATTACTTCCAAAGTCTGTCTGCACAAAGAGGTACGCAATTCGCAACATTCAGGATAAGTCTGAAGCTAAACCATCCAGTCTGGCTGAATTTCCACTGTAGAGGATATGGTAATTATGTTTGTTCTTTAAGGACCGGAGGCACACTGCAAGACAATTATTTTGTTGATGTATGAACTATTGGGAGAAAATAGAGGAATTCTGTTAAATTAAGCTGAAACCACCAACACGAGCAACATCTCTATAAAGAGATCCATGTGGCACTCAGAGCTAATTCAGATTCACAAGAACAGAGGAAAAAAAGGAAATGACAAATACCAAGTTCTACATACACTAGAGATTTATGCAGAAAAGATATCGCCTTTCCAGGCAAGTGACTCTCAGAGTGACCTCAGAATAAAATTGAAAGGATGCTCATAGGCAAAATAATTTTACAGTCATTTCAGTACAAGAACTCTGAGAAGTAAACAACATCATAAAATTGTTCTTTTACTGATGAATCAGGTGCTAGCCCAGGTTATCCTCTGTGAGCACACACCAGACAGAAACATTGCTCCTTTTCACATCATTTTTTTTCCAATTTCTCTCCTTTCCCATACAACATATAATCACTCTTAATCACTACACATTTCCTTTTGATCCACACTTCACCCACAGTTCTTCCAGCATTTCAAAGAGTTATTAGCCTCCCTATTTCACAACCAGCAAAAGCAGAGAGGCCACAGGACTAGCTCAAGACCACCAAGCAACCATAGGGCTCCTCAACCCCAGCCCATGCACCTCCTCATTAGCCAATATCACTTTAGGGATGGGCAAGCAGGAACCAGTAACATTAATCCCCAGAAAAAAACCCTGACCTATTTCTGTAGTCCAATAATTCCGGGTGAGAGAAGTGTCCAGGTGTCACCACCACAACCTGCAAGACGTTTATAGGACAGGATGAGTAAATGCAGAATCCCCTCCCTGGATGGCACGAAGAAGAGTCATCCCTGCTGGAAGTAACAGCATCACCACAGCCCAAGTTGGGAACAGGAACAAAGCAATCAAGACCAGCATCTTCAGCCAAGCAGCTGACTTTGCCCACAGTGGACAAAGGAAGATGTCACCCATCCGAGGGGCCTGCAGGCTCCAAGGAGGCTCCTTGAGGCCAGACCAGGATGCTGCAAGAGCACTGGAGGGCAGGAAGGCCAGAGCAAGTGTTTTAGCCTGTCATGGCTCTTCAGCAGTTACCCGTACCCTCCAGTCATAAGGGTGCTGTGTCTCCAAGGCACTGGTCCCTGCACCCTATGGGTATTCAGGGGTGTCATGCCTCCCATGCACAGTTCCTAGCAGGTACCTGCACCCTCCTAACACTTAGGGGTGCTGTGCCTCTCAGGCAGGGTTCTTCAGCAGCTACCCACACCCCTTGGGCACCCAAAGGTGCTGTGCACCCATGCACAGTCCCTGGCAAGTACCTGCACCCTGCAGGCATCCAAGGGTGCCATGTCTCCAAGGCAAAGGTCCTTGCACCCTCCAGGTACACAGGATGGGCCACACCTCCTGAGCACAGGTCCTTAGTAGGTACAAGCACCCAGGGGTGCTGTGCCTCCCAGCATAGGTCCCTGCACCCTCGAGGCACCAAGGGTGGGCCACGCCTCCTGAGCAGGCCATGCCTCCTGAGCATGGGTCCTTATCAGGTATCTATACCCTCCAGACACCCTGGGGTACTGTGCCTCCCAGACCAGGTTCTTCAGCAGGTACCCACATCCCTTGGGCACCCAAAGGCGCTATGCACCCACACACAGTCCCTGGCAAGTACCTGAACCCTCGGGCATCCAAGGGTGCCATGCCACCAAGGCACAGGTCGCTGCACCCTCCGGGTACCCAGGGTGGGCCATGCCTCCTGAGCACAGACCCTTAGCAAGTTCGGGCACCCACGGGTGCTGTGCCTCCCGAGCACGGCCCCTAGAAGGCAGGCAGGTACTTGGCCCACACCCTTTGGGTTTCATCTGCCCCGCAGGAGCAAGTGCCACCGTGGCAGCCGCCGGGAACCCTGGGACTCGGGTCACCACCACCCACCCACACACCCCCCGCCCCAACAAGGGGGAATGGGAGTGAAAGGAAAAAAAGGAAAACCCAAAATTCGTCCCTAATAAGCGATAATACATGAGTAGGAGCGACGTCCCTCACAGCAACCTTCCGAGACCAGGGCTCGGGCCCCCGGCGCCCTTCAGCAACCACGTGACCCGGCACGCGACACACCCTCCCGCCGCGCGCTCCGCGGAGCAACGGCGCCCCCTAGCGCCGTCCCACGGCGGGACCCCCCCCCTTCACCCTCACCCCTCTGGTTCCAACACACTCCTGGTTAAAAACGCTGCGAACTGGGGGAAGGCGGTATGAGCTACAGAGGGCAGGAATCACACAGTCATGCCATGGTTTGGGTTGGAAGGGACCTTAAAGACCACCCAGTGCCACCCCCTGCCCTGGGCAGGGACACCTCCCACCAGACCAGGTTGCTCCAAGCCCCCTCCAACCTGGCCTTGAACCCCTCCAGGGATGGGGCAGCCACAGCTTCTCTGGGCAACCTGGGACAGGCTCTCACCACCCTCACACCAAAGAGTTTATCTCAATCTCCCCTCTTTCAGGGTCAAACCCTTCCGTGTCATTCTATGGCTCCCCTCCCTGATCAAGGGTCCCTCCCCATCTCTCCTGGAGTCCCTTTAGGGACTGGAAGGGGCTCCAAGGTCACCCTGGAGCCTTCTCTCCTCCGGGCTGAACCCCCCAACTCACTCAGCCTGTCCTCACAGCAGAGGGGCTCCAGCCCTCCCAGCATCTCCGTAGCCTCCTCCGGACCTGCTGCAATGGTCCATATCCTTCCTGTGCTGAAGACTCCAGAGCCAGAGGCAGCACCAGAAACACAGGATGGTGTGTGGGACAGACACTGTTGGTTTTTTAGCTGGTACAAGCCATCCTGGCTCACGCCAGAGAAAGTCCCCAGAGAAGGTAATGCTGTTGAGTGATGCTGTTTTCAAACTGGAATTTGTACCAATGTCTCAATGGAGTCTAAGACAGCCATTAGAACTTCACTTACCAAACTTTCAGGTAGAAGTTGTGTCACATGAAGAAAGTGACACTGACACCAGAAGGAAATAGAGCTTCATTAGGCTGATTTGTCCCCACAGAGGTCCATCTCATCACAGACCTCACAAAGAGCCTTAGAGCCTTCTGGGTCTACACTCTCCGACACAGTCACCCAGAGAGAACTGGCTCAGGGTTTAGGATAGTCAGGGTATGCTTCGGGGGGACAGTCCAGTGTAAAGGACACTGTCTGGTCCACAGTGAAATGTAAGTCTCCCAAAAGTATCAATTTTCTAGCACAACTGTCTAGATCATGTGAAATCATCCCCTTATGAAGGAAAACTGTAGGAGGTCATGGCAGAAAACCCCAGTTCAAGCCTGCCCTCTTTCTTCTGGTTTATCTGGCAAGCAGGAAACACTCCTCATCCTTCAAAAAGCTCTCCAGGGTGACATTTCTAAGCTTTGCAGGTTGACTTTAAAAATTGCACTAAGAGAACCTCACATCACATACACCAGGAGCTTCCCCCTTCCCTGAAGGCCACCTCCCTGCTGCCCCAGGGTGATGTTTATAGCTGCTCTGAACCACTTTGCACCTCCACTGAAAGCACTGTCCACACCACTCCACTGAGAGAACAAAGGGCCTAAAGCAAGGAAAATGCTGAATTAAATTGAAAAAAAACCCTCACTAAACATTCAGACCTGCTTCACTCCCCTTTTTCTACCTCCCTATTTCTCATCTGATCAATGAGCTAGTCTGCAGCAATGGATGACAAATGATCCAGTCTCCTCCATCCTTTCTCAACTCTCAGTAGTCTTCTGCACAGATGTCAGAAAGCTCTCCTGCGTGAGTTCAGATGACTTTCTCCTTTGCTCGGTTGTAGTTTCCCCACCACCACCACCATCTTTATTTATCTTGGTTTAAGGGCATTTTGTTTAGTGAATGAGCCAGAAGTACAAAGGCCGTTCTGCCCTCTAACAGCAGTTGCCACCGGGGAGGGGGAATGCTTGCCTCTTGAGATCTTCCACACAGCTATTTCACACATCTCTCAGGTGAAGCAGACTTGAAGGAGCCCTACTTTCAACTCTTACTTGCACACCAGGACAAAAGCATAGAATAATTTGGGTTGCTAAGGACCTTAAAAGATCACCTAGTCCAACCTCCCCCTGCAACCAACTAACTTCTACTTAAATTAGAAGCAGCTGAAGCATGGAAGACAGACAGTTCCCTCTGGAATTAGCCCAGAAAACTTGTCCAACCTTTAAATGGCACTTTCAGATGCTGCATGGTAAAATGTCTCCTGTGCTCACCATCCAGTCTTCCCACAAGCTCTGGTCACTCTTGTTTTACTTCTCTCCTAAAGAGGTCAAATATCACCCCAAGCCCTCAGGATATAGTAGCCTCTATTATTATCAAGATACATAAAAGTGGATGCTACCCAGCTTCATTTCAGCAGCCTTTGTAGCCAGGGGCTAAACACAGAGCTCAGTTAAATGAGATCAGGACTCCACTCAGTGGGTCCCAAGCTGGAAGTTTTGCCAATTTCTAAGGAGCAAGGGACTGGAAGGTAAGAGAGGTCAACTTCTGTCACCCTTCCACAGAGGTCAGTCTTAATTAGCTCACTGACATGCTGCATGGAGGCTTTTCAGCTACCATCAGTGCAGACAGCACGAGCATTTTGGCAAGGGAAATGCTGACAGGTATGGCATCCCACCCAGGCTCTTAAACCCAGTGGAAGAGCCATTCCTATGAATTCAGGAAGCAACCCCAGGCAGTAGGGATGTGTTCTAGCAGTGGCAATCCCTACATCCGTCTAGTTGAAATGGGTACAAAGACTGGAGACAGTTCAGCTACTGCACCCTACAATACTAGCCCCTTCCACCCCAGGAGGGCAAGACAAGAGGGAGGCAAGGTGCTGGAGGGGAGAAAGCAGCAGGCAGCAGGAGGGCTGGAAGTGTGATCGGAGCTCAGCATAAAGAGCCCCAGGAACAGGGAGACCAACTGATGTGTTGCGTGTGTGTGGTGGGGAAACAACCCTGCAAAACAAAGAGTATCAACATGATATACAGGGGGGTTTAATAACAAAGAAGCTGACTGCTGTATTACTAATGATACCAGGTTGAGGATGAAGGAGAAAGCGAGGCCTCTCCCACAGAAGCTCTCTCTCTCTTCGTTGTGCCGTTACTGGCATATAGGCACCACTCTATCCATGGCCTGCCACCTCCAGATTTCTACCCCATAGCTTCCTCTTAAAGCAATGCAAAAATCAGAGGAGAGCTGATCCAGCAGGCTTTCACAGCAACCTCACCTCTACTGACCAAGAGCCACAGAACGCTCTGGGGCTGTCAGGAACCTCTGGAGATCATCCAGTCCAACACCTTACCAAAGCAGGTCCCACAAGAACATGTCCAGGCAGGTTTGAATGTATCCAGACAGAGACTCCACAACCTCTCTGGGCAGCCTCTTCCAGGGCTCTGCCACCTTCACAGGAAAGAAGTTCCTCCTCATGTGGAGATGGAACCTGGAACCTCCTATGTTCAAATTTGTGCCCGTTCCCTCTTGTCATGTCCCTGGGCACCACTGAAAAAAGCCTGGCCCCCACCCTTGAAGTATTTATGGGCACTGATCAGATCCCACCTGTCCTCCCTTCTCCAGACTAAGACGACCTGAGTCCCTCAGCCTTTCCTCATTGAGATCTTCTAATCCTCTAATCATTTTTGTAGCCCTTTGCTGTACCCTCTCCAGCAGTTCCCTTGAACTGAGGAGCCCAGAATTTGACAGTGCTCCAGATGGGGCCTCACCAGGGCAGAGCAGAGGGGAAGGATGACCCCCACTGTACTAGTTTAGTTTCCACCATCCAATTTTCATCACATCCCAGATCAAACATGCCCTTTAGCAACACTGGCCACATGTAGGGTGCAGCAGCGCAGGTGATGGGCACCACAGAGCAAAAAAGGAGAATCTGTCATACTTGCCAGGCACAGATCGGCCTGCTACTCCAGGTCATGCCACATTCCCTTCAGATATCTTTTTTACATAAACATGTGCTAGCTACACCACAATGATCCATTTTTGGTTTTACAACCCTCAGTATAAGCCAATAAGCCAACAAAGCAAAAGTCCCAACCCTACCAGCATCTTCGCTGACATAAACTGGATGAGATAATGCCTCGTAGTTTATATAAGGTAGAAAACACTCCCCTTTCCAGGAAAGACTACAGGTTGTCATGACTTCTTTCAGAAGTGCACTAAAAGAATGGGGAAGAAAAAGTATTTATGTTAAAAATAGTTGCAGGCAGAGACAAGGCAATTCTAAAACACAGCCCCACTTCCAGGAAGGTTTTTGGCAAGTCAGTAAAACCACTGGTCATTCTCAGGTACTGGGCACTGTGAAGGATGGCCAGAAGGACAGGTCACTGTAACTTACATACCACAGCAGAGGGAAACAGCACCTGCAAGTAAAAGATGCTGGTCTTGGACTGTAAGCAACTTTCATAGACTCCTTCAGAGCCTGTTTGCACATGCCTGTCCCTCTTCCCCCACCCCTTTTACACAAGGAGGGAATTCCCACAAAAAAAACCCCAGACCTCCTGAACTGCCTCGCAGGCAGAACTGTGCCTGACAACACAAAACACAAGTCACCTTTCAAGAGCTGCGGGTATTTCGTATGAACGAGGTTGGTAAGATCTCCGCCATCGTCCAAAATCATGTTGAGGGGCTGTCCATCCTTGAAGTACAGGGTCTGCTCGATACACCACAAATACTCCTCATCAGTCTCCCCTTTCCAGGCAAACACTACAGGGGAACAAACACACAATTAGGCAGTTTCTTACTCAGCATGTAGTAAAGCAGCCAAAGGAAGATTTCATCAGCAGCTCTCCATGGCAGAGCCAACAGACAGATGACTATCTGTGCCTGCAGGCCAGAAAAGACATTTGCATTAGAAAAAAAAAAAACCACATCTCAGAATGAGCAGAAGTGAAATCACTTTGCCTTCTGTTCCAGTCCATGAAATTGGTCAAAACTGAGACTTCTCTGCTCTCTTTATTTTTCTTCTCTGTTAACAGAGAGAAAGCAAGCTAGGGCAGACTCACACCCACAACACCCCACTTGCTCCCCTGATACACCCTACATTACCAGGAATTACAAATAGCCACTGGATATATTGATACAGCAAATTAAAATACAGCTGCAGCATTTTCTAGCACAGCAGTAAAGAGGGACTAGACTTTAGTGTGAGTAAAGCACCAGACTACAAACTCTTCAGCAACAACAAGTTCCAATTCTATCCAGGCTGCTGTGCCCATCTGCTCTTACCAGGGCACATTTCTGCATCAGCACATCTGCCACCAGCATGTTGTATCTAGCAGTGGTTTTGCCTTTCCAGCCATCTGTACTGGCTCCATGCTACACTTGAGCCCCAGTGGTACTCAGCCATTCAAACATGTATTAGGCACATGATTTATGTACCCCAACATGTGACTAAATTGTTGTGTTTTCACTGGAAACTAACTCTTGAACCACGAAGAGCCAGTTACCTCTTCTGAATAAGTGTGCATCAGTATCTTACACAGTATCCAAAGGATCAATATTCCTCCAAGGTCCCAAATTCAGTATGTGAAGTGCAATATTAACAAAAAGAGCAAGTTCCACAAAACAAGGATACCAAGGGCAGAAGTCAAGAACTTAGATAAACACTCCACCTGTGAAACTGCTCCTCAACTGAGTGTTGAAAGCAGTGAGGGAGACAATATCCTAACACCAGATCACATAATCACAGAATGCTCTGGGGCTGGAAAGGACCTCTGGAGATCTCCTCCAACCCTCCACCAGAGCAGGGTCACCCACAGCAGGTCCCTCAGGAATGTGTCCAGGTGGGTTTGAACATCTCCACAAACAGAGACTCCACCACCTCTCTGGGCAGCCTCTGCCAGGGCTCTGCCACCCTCACAGGAAACAAGTTCTTCCCCATGTTCAGATGGAACTTCTCATGTACAAGTTTGTGCCCGTTCCCTCTTGTTCTCTCACTGGACACCACTGAAAAAAGCCTGGACCCATCCTCCTGACACCCACCCTTTCAGTATTTATTGGCATTGATCAGATCCCCCTCAGCCTTCTCTTCTCCAGACTGAAAAGACCCAAGTCCCTCAGCCTTTCCTCGTGAGACCGATGTTCTAGTCCCCTGATCTAGAGTTCCACCTGGTCCTTTGATATTACACACCAGGGATGGGCAGCAGAGGTGATGCCTGGAGGCAGTAATGCCAAAGGAGCTGATAAACAGACCACAGCTAGGGAGAGACTGGTGGCAATAGCTAATTATAACAGAAATGAAAAGACGCCTCCCAAAGCAAAGAACCAGGCTGCCAGAAATCAGATTTTAGCCACCATCCAGGCTCAGGCCATGCAGTTCCCAGCACAGAGCCACGAGGTCTTAAGCCGAGTAACACAGCAAACAGCTTAATGTACTCTACTGTATTCATAACATTCTTTATTGGAAGGTGACAGTAGCAAAAGAGCAGCATCACAATAAACCACTTCAGGGATATTAAGCAGCAACACAGCTGGCCTAGCTTTAGCCTTAAAATATCTTGAATATCAACCCTGGCACTGTAACAGGGCACACCACAGCCAACAACCCTTCCCCAACCCCCATTTAATAGCAAGCTTGCTGGAAAGCACCAAACACCTCTATCTACAAACACCTACACACCAATCCTTTTAATTACCCAGCCTATTCCATCACTTTAATGGCCAGGCTTAAAGCTGGGAGCATAGAGACAGGCTCTTTCACAGCCAAGCATCAGGCACTGTCGGGAGGGCTGTGCACAGGCTGATGCAATTCAGCTCCATTCAAACATCCTGGTTTGTAATAATCACTGCTTTTGACGAGCTCTTTCTATCCTGAAGCTTGTTCTGAAGAGCTTGATTTGGACAAAGTTCGATTTAGCTTGAACAGGCAGCACAGCCCAACTCATCCCAGCCAAATTAGAACATGGAAAACTTACCAGGGATCCCAGCTTTTGCAATAGCAGCTGCAGCGTGGTCCTGAGTGGAGAAAATGTTGCAGCTTGACCATTGTACCTAGAAAACAACCCAAGTTTTGTTTGCTGAACAAAGTTCTGAGATATCAGGCACTCTCTTCCAGACTTGGGAGTTACAACAGGGAGCAAGAGCAGAAAGGTATATTAATGCTACTGAGAAAGACCAGAATCTGCACTGCAAAGTTAAGGTGAAAACTAAGTACCAGACTAGGCCAGGGAAAATAACATCACTTTGGGAGAAAATGTCATGGAGCTTCAGCTGTACCACATGCTGAGCCATCTCCTCACTCCAGAGAGCTTCTGCCAGACAGCCAGAGCGTACATTCAGCTATAGATCTTCAGGAAGTGCACAGTAGGGTTGATTTAAAAAGTTTTGGTCAATAAAGTTCAGATTTTCAGAACAGCCACACAGTGAGCGTCCACTGAGGGATATGGACATGCAGCAACACACCTGCTGGCACCCAGAAGAGTCAGAAATCCAGCTGGAACGCTACACTTTACCATCAGCCATTCTCCAAGATTATGCTCACCCAACTCCCACTTTGTGCTCCAGTCATGGAAGCTTCTCCACCTGTGAAAATTTTCCACCCAGATTTCATAACTAGGCACCTAGGAAAGCAACAGCACATTGCTGAGTTGCCTTGAAAAGTATCTGCAGACCTACTGCAACCCCCCAGCAGGCACAGGAACCACCACAGCCCAGCACCATACAGGAGCTCTCACTCTGCTCCCTGCAGGGCTAACTGGCAGGTGTTTGCACACTTATCTGTAACAGGCCTTGAGGAAAGGCAGCAATAAGGCATAACTCAGCCCATTTGACATTACTCATCCCACTATCAAGAGCTGACACTTCAAAGTCAGGGCTGCGGTAGGAAGTCCCTCATCTTAGCCTACACAACCAACACTTGTCAGCAAGAACACACCTGGAAGGAGCACAGGAAAACTGAGCTCACAAGCTTAAGCACTGCACCTCCTCACCCAGGTTTTTCCAAGCTCCCTCCATATCAGTACAGATGACATCAGGTGTCGAGAAACTCAGAGTATACAGAATATCCATTGTGTACACTCGATACAAGACACAGGCGACTTCAACTCTGCATCCTCAGATCTTTAACACCAGTTTGTCATAAAGACATAGGCCCTACAGCATACCTGATGGGCTCAGAGCCTAATAGTCACATCACTGGTTACAAAGGGGATGTATTTTTATTACTAATTTTATCATTTATAATGTGAGGCACAGTGTATTTTATCTTTGTTAACCTAGACAAGAAAGGGATATCAAGATTAACACGCTGCAGTGAGCTACATCCTCATTGGGTTCAGGTCTGGTTTAACCAAAGTGAAAATCCCTCCCTTCCAGGCACCTAAGTTCTGACAGAACAGATGGGCCAGGGCTGAATCCAAACTCAAATCAAAGTCTAAACAGGTAGGTACGAGGACAAGGAAAGAGCTAACACACAGCACAGCTCTTAAAGGCACAACCATAACTTACACTTAAAGGAACCAAATCTCTGCAGGTACTTCCCTGAATGGCTTGGATTCAAGTCACAGACACAGATTTGGGGCTGTGCAGCTTTAGCAACGTTTAAGTAAGCACAAGACACTGCCTAGTCCAGCCTTTTTGGGGTACAGCAACCAACAGGAACAGCAAGAGCTTCTGAAATTTCACTGGCTACTGCCTGTCCCTGTGGAAGGACAAGAGTTCCATACACAGAGTGGCTGGGATAAAGCCAGGGGCTGTACCTCCACATCAAATCTCCCTTTTAGCACTGCACCACTTGGAACTGTAGAACAGCTCTGAACTGGCTGAAGAACACCTGAATAACCACAAATACCTTGCCCAGGCTGGCTGGCACGCTGTCTAGACTTTCCCCCTCCACTTTTTGAGGGAATGCCTCAGCTGCTGCAGAGCTTCCCCTTCTCCCAGTGCCATTTGACCACCATCACACTGCTCAACTCGTAACCATTCCCGAGGCGGGGGATCCCATATAGGGCACCTCTGGGCAGCTAGAGGTCAGGCAGCTGAACTTCAGGAAGAAGGAATTTTGGATCACATTCGTACTTAACATAATCCATCAAGTTCCAGTCAGCTCCCTGCTCAGCACACAAGCTATGTGGATTTTGTTGAGATGCCTGGATCTCCTCATGCCCCGTACAACAAACACTCAGACGTGATGTTTGGGCTTCATTCAGCAAGGCAGGCAGGGGACACGATGCAGTAAACGACTTTAAGTGCCTCAGTCTTTAATATGGACCAGGAAAATCAGTCTATAGTCACACAACAAATTAAAAGTCAGTGGAGTCCCCAGCCCCTGGTCACTGAACCACTCTGCCTCCCTGTTGTTTTCCAGCACAGCTCAAGGGCCAGCATGAGTTCTCAGAAAGCTTCATTAGTTTTTGCTGACTTTACCAGGGCACGGTGCAGTTCTTAATACAGGCTAATCTGTGCTGGAGGCAGTCACTAGAGCTCCAGCATTACCAGCACTGCATGCCCAAGCACAACAGGAGTGCATGGGAACAGCTTTTGGCACCGCTGCCAGGGGTGCCACACACACAGCTGCCAGAGCCAGTCCAAAACAGGCACTCAAGAAGATGCAGCTTGTCTAGAAGGAAGACACACATTCCAGAGGTACATGCAGTAGATGTGACAAGCTTTTTGCTTAAGGAGAGAAGACATAATTCAGCCACCTGGAGACAGCAGCGCAGTCTCTTTTAAAAAGTACAGGCATTTGCCAGGATGCCCTCAGGTAGTTGTGTAAGCAGCAGGAGCACCCCATGCAGGGCATTACCTAACAGCAGGCTGAAGGAGAAACCAAGAGGCACTTTACCTCAGCTCCCAGCACCATCAGGGTCTCTATGAGAACCGCTGTCTGCACCGTCATATGAAGGCAACCGGCGATACGTGCACCCTTCAGCGGCTTGGATGCAGCGTACATCTCCCGCATCTTCATCAGCCCTGGCATCTCATTCTCTGCAATCTCAATGGCCTTGCGACCCCAGTCCGCAAGGCTGATGTCAGCTGCAAGGGAAGGGGGACAGGTGTCAGGGTTTAAATAGCTGAGACCTTGGTATCTGTTCACACACTTGTGGACAGGCATCGGCTGCAACAGCTGAACCGAACACACAGCAACAGCTGGAGACAGAGCCTGGGGGAAAAGGGACCCTATTCCAGATAGTCCCTGCTTTTTTGCTATGGGACACAGGTTTTCAAACGAGTTTAGGCCAAACCTCACAGCTCCTCTGAAATAACGTGTTCCTGTATGATCATATTAAACAACTGTGACCTAGAGTGCAGATATCCTAAGGTCCCTTAATTCAGTAAGCCCCAGCTTTAAGCACTCTTCCTTACACACACTGCCCAAGGGCCTGACACTTCCTACCTATAAATATTTACTTCCACAGTATTAAGACCCACATGGGGGGTGCCCATATGGCCATAGCTTTCCCTCGTGAGCACACACACAGCGTGCTCCCTGCCCAGGGCACCAGGAGCTGCACCCAGCCCAGCTCTCCCTCCTCAGAGCTATGCTCGGAGTTCTTATGCTCTTGAATCCACAAGGACCATTTTCGAGGCACCATAACTACTTCAGTTACAATTCTACTTCTGCCTTTGTACTAAGGATCTATGGTAGAAGAGTTCAGCAAGCGCTGAACAAAGATACTTCTGACAGGGTAGCTTGGGGTAGAAAACACTGCACTCACCACAGACGTCTAACTCCAGCCTTACAAAGGCTAATGCCTGGGTGCACCACTGGCCACCACCAAGTGTCCCTCTTACTCGGTGGTTAGCTTGTTCAGAGGAGGCTTCACTCACTTACCATTTCACTGAAGATCAGTCAGATACTTTTCTTTCATACAGCAAACAAACACCAGGCAGTAAAGCACTCAGCAGCACTAGGACCTCTAGAGCCTGCTGTTTCATACAGACAAGTGAAATGCATTTTGCTCCAGAATGAAGCCTCGGGGCCAGTGAAGCTATTGCCCACGCCTTCCGTGACTGGTGTGTGGGATTTACACCAACAGGGGAGTTGAAAAAAGCCCAGGTGATGGAAGAATCATGGAAACAACTACAGCAAGAAGGAGGGTATCTTGAACCACACTCCTCTTAAGGCCTCAGCAGTTTTATCAGGGCTCATTAAAAGTATGCCCCGTAGCATTTTAGGTTCATAGCCTCCAATGCACATTATTTATGAATCTGAGCCTTTTACACTAATGTTCTCTTTGAACTCAGCCTTCAGAGAATACACAATTCTTTATAGAAATTCGGGGTTTTGTGACACTTCGGGTCTACAAAAATACGCGCCAAAACCTGCAGGGAAACGTGTAACGCGTGTCCCAGATTTAAAGCCACTTTCGCATTCGCAGGGGAAGCCCGTTCCCAGCCAGGGACTGCCGGTGGGCAGCCGGGCCCTCCTGCCGGCGGTCCCCGGATCTGGCGAGCGGCAAACCCGCGGTGGGAGCCCCCCCCGCCTGCCGCGCTGCGGCGGCTGCAGCGAGTCGGGGCGGCCGCTCCGTCCTCAGGGGGTGTTGGAGCCACACGGGTGATACACGGCCCTACCCCACTGCAGAGAGGGGCCAGGCTCGGCTTCCCCCTGCCCGCGCTCCCCGCGGCGGCGCGGCCAACAGGCAGCTGCCATCTTCCCCCCTCCCCGCAGCATCCACCCGCGGCACCGGGGCCACCCGGCCCGGAGCACCGCGCTCGTCTCACCGGTGGGGGAAGCCGCCAAAGCCCCAGCCGCGGAAAGCGGGCCGGCCCGGGGCTCGCACTCACCCACTTTGTACGGCAGCCTGTCAGACATGCTGGCGGGGAGCGGGCAGCAGCGACCGGAGGAGGAGGCAGCAGCCGTGTGGAGCGCGCTTTAAGTAGAAGCGGTGCCGCCGCTTGCGTGGGGCGGGGCCGGACGGGGCCGCGTCGAGGCCCGGCCGTTGGCGGCCTGAGGGGGGCACGGCCGGCAGCGCTGCCCCCTCTCCGGGCGCCGCTGGGGTGGCAGAGCTAAGTCGGTTGTGGATCCGCCTCCGGGCACTGGAGCCCCCCAGGAACTGCCTCCCCGACACCAGAGTGGGCCCCGGAGGCCTCTCCGGCACCACGGCGGGCCCCAGCGCTGCCACAGGGCAGGCCATGGTGCCCTTGGGTACACGGCGTGGCCCTGCCACCCACGACCGCTGGGGCCCAGAGCCACGGAGCTGCTGTGGCATCAGGTGGGCAGCTCACGGTGCGAGGGTTCCCCGAACCATCCCCTGCATTTGTTAGTGTCAGTGGTGCCTGGGGCCTGCGGGCCCCTGGGCGCAGCAGGGCCGAGGGCAGCGTGTGTGGCCCAGGCAGGCCTGTGGAGCAGGGCAGGGTGGCTGCCAGGCAGAGCTGAGCACAGTGCCAGAGTCACTCACTCAGCCCGGACCTTGGACTTGGCTGTGGCCCTTGCCTTCGGCTGTCCCAAAGCCGGTTTAGCAGGTGCGGGGCAGGAGCTGCCCCTGGCCACAGCCAATGCCCTGCGCCGGCCTTGTCTGCGGGTCACGTTTGCTTCTGTTCTGACATCTGAAATGCATTTTTCAGAAGCCCCAGTCACAAACCAGGGCAAACTTTGCAACCAAGGTGTCATACACCTTTTATCTGTGAAATACTTAAAAGTGAAGATTTCCTCATGCTTACACACACGTTCTCACTGAACTATTTTGCAAAGTTTGAAATAATTCTCAGGGCAGAGTTCACCCCAACGCCCCAATTTTCAGTGCTCCCCATAAATGAGGTTCAGTATTTGTTACCTGAGCAGCCACCAAAATGCAGTGACGGGACCTACAGCAAGGACAGATGTCCCACCAGGAAACCTGTAGCCCTATAGCCAGCACACGTGCGGGTGGTAGCATTTGTGTTTGATATTCAGAGTGCTGTACATCGACTGGTGGTGTCCCAAAATCGGGGTTCTTCACCTGCTGTGCAATAACCTGTCAGCACACTGAGTTGAGATGTTTGTCTTTTATTTCAGAATTGGGTGCCAGGCATTTAACAACAGCCAGCAACAGCCCACATTTTGGACAGTCCCATGTTTACAGTGGTAAGATAGAGCTGACAGGTGAGCTACAATTCCTTTACCATCCTTCATCATGCATGTGTGTTCAAGACCACGTTTTGAACATTTTGGGAGATCCCCTTAATTAGTGTGTTCATTATTTACAAGAGGGGGTGTGTGTTTTAGTATTATAATCTCAGGCTCCTCTCGGACACACTCTTATCTCCACTCCACAGACAATCCCTGTTGTCACCCTATGCTCAGATCAGAGACCGGGAGCCCACTCCCTCCACGGGCCTTGTTTGCCTTCAGCAAACTCTCCACAGAGTAATCCTTCAACAATTCAGTTTCTTCCATCTACATTTTGGCGAACTGTTCCTACATCTAGTCCAGGTGGATGTGCAAGGACACAGCTAAGTTTAGTCATTTCTACATCTAGTCTGGGTGCAAAAGGCCCAATTAAGTTTTAATTCGGGAGTTCAGCTAAAGTCAATCAAAGTTCTGTTACAATTTTATACAAAGCTTCTGTAACTTCTTAACCATATTCTTTTGCCATCAGGGGCACACCTGATACCATACCAAGCAGTTCTGTGAATCAAGAGGTGCCCAAAGGAGTGGCATGTCCATTCCCCTGGGACAGGTTCATCCAAGTCAGTCTTTTACTGGTTTCCATCACCAACAAGGTTTTTGTCACAGCTCGAGTGTACTCACAGCAGCAGGATGGGGATTCGGGCTCTGGCAGTTCCTCACCTGCTTGTCCCAGACACTGAGGCTGTATCACTGCAATTTCTGCCTGCTGCCACACACCTGCCTCTGCCAACAGGCAAACGGGGGGGCTTCCAACAGCCCCACCTTCCCCAGTGTGACCTAAGAGCAGCAAAATGCTCCAAATGTGCCTTCGTTCGGTGCCAGCCTCCAGCCTCCCTCACAAAAGTCCTCAGCAGTTTGTCAGTTACAGACAACAGCTTTATGCACTAACCCATGGCAAACCCTACACATGAAATGTCCTTCCTAAATTAACGAGGGAGGCCAGAACAAAGACATCATTTCATATAACTCCCACTAATTTCAGCTCAAGGCACACTGCCCTGTGAAGGCTGGAGGGAATCAGCACCCGAGAGCAGCTAAGCCAGGGAGTGGGTGGCGGGAGCTGACATTTCAAGGCCAACAAGGTTCAACAAGGCCAAATACTGGGTCGTGCACATGGGTCACACCAACCCCCTGCAGCACTCCAGACTGGGGCAGAGTGGCTGGAGCTGCCTGGCAGAAAAGGACCTGGGGGTGTTGGTCAGCTGTTGGCTGAACATGAGCCAGCAGAGGGCCCAGGTGGCCAAGAAGGCAAACAGCATCCTGGCCTGGGTCAGGAACAGCACAGGGAGTAGGACTTGGGAGGTGATGGACCCCTGTGCTGTGTCCAGTTTTGGGCCCCTCACCACAAGAAAGACCTTGAGGGGCTGAAGCCGGTCCAGAGAAGGGCAATGGAGCTGGTGAGAGGTCTGGAGCACAAGTCTTGTGAGGAGAAGCTGAGGGAGCTGGGGGTGTTCAGCCTGGAGAAAAGGAGGCTGAGGGGAGACCTTCTGTCTCTCTCCAGCTCCCTGAAAGGAGGGTGTAGCCAGGGGGGGTCGGTCACTTGTCCCAAGGAACAGGAGACGGGACAAGAGGAAATGGCCTCAAGTTGCCCCAGGGGAGGTTCAGATTGGAGATGAGGAACAATTTTTACCCAGAAAGGGTTCTGAAGCCTTGGAATGGGCTGCCCAGGGAAAGGATTGAGGCACCATCCCTGGAGGGATGGGGTTGACACAAAGCCGGGTTGACACAGTGCTGTGGGACATGGGTTAGTGATGGGTTTTATGAGAGTTAGGTTGATGGTTGGACTCAATGATCTTAAAGGTCCCTTCCAACCTGGACAATTCTATGATTCTATTTTTAAAATGTAGTATTTATTAAATGAGGCCAGGTCAGCTCCACCTAGCGTGAAGGTGCTCCAATGCTTGTCAAAATATCCTCAGTTGTTTACAACTGCATAAGGAGCACTCAAAGCCGAGCCATGCTAGCGGCACAGTTTGCCCTGATCCTCTCATCGACGAGATTAATACCTCATAGCACTCCATTATTCTACATCTTAATGTGTAAGTACTCATACACACACTGGTCCTTTAGTTGATGCTGTCACTGGTGGATTAGGGACACCAGATGGCACAAGGTTGGCATGAAATGGAGTGAATAGGATATAACAAAGAAGGAACAGGAAAAAAAGAACAGAAGAGTGCAAAAACCCACTACCTAACAGATTACATGAAAAAATAACAGGATGTTATTCATGTTAAACATCCTGTGACTGTTTCTTTTACTGTAGTAGTTAAAGTAGGGGTGTTCTGGCTTGTAAATTTAAATATCTCACAGTCACTGAAACGCTGTGAAACTCAGGGGAAAAAAAAAACAAAACCACTTTTTTTTAAAAAATGAGAATATGATATTTCTTCAGAAGTATATTTAGAAAAAGATTAGGCTGAGTGGCATGGGCAAAAAATACTGCAGATTTCCTGACTAGGAGAAAACATCAGTCTAAGCTGCTCTATGACACAGGTGACGCTTCACAGGGACACCACACAAAGCCAGTTAGTTGCTTGACTGGGGCAATTTATATATTATATACATTATAAGAACGATTTTGTGCAATTTGATATGTTTTGGCTTTTTTTTTTTATAAAAAGAATACCTATGATTTAACAGGATTGTCACTTGACAGTGCACTGGGAGTATCTGTGCTGAGTGTGAATTAGCAAATGCACAGAAAAGCAGGCGGCTGTTCACAGGCCCTCATTTGTCACAGTAAGAATGGTCTGGTCCTTAATTCAGCGCCATGGGAGCAAGGAGAACTGTGTTCTATCTCTATACCACAGCACCTCATCCCCTTGTGCTCATTCAGTCCCTCATGACAGGCTTCCCATGAATGATCATTAACTGCATCCTCACTTTCTAGATGCCCACGACAAGCATCCTCTGCTCTTTCCTATTCTTTGACCGAAGTGCCGCCAGGCTGCGTGCACTGAAGTCCGGAGTACATCACTGACCTTAGGAAATGCAGCACAATGCCAAATACTCTGACAAAACAAACCCTGCCTGTCTCAAAGGGGTACCCACAAACAATGAGAAAGTTTGGTTTTATATTCTGTACCTCAGTTCACTCTTCTTCATAAATTGCAGACAATGATTTCACTTTCCCACAAACTGACATACAAGTTGCAAAACTAAAGTCATTTTTGCCTGT
This sequence comes from Nycticryphes semicollaris, assembly GCA_013400055.1. Lineage (NCBI taxonomy): Eukaryota > Metazoa > Chordata > Aves > Charadriiformes > Rostratulidae > Nycticryphes > Nycticryphes semicollaris. The sequence goes on from VXBJ01000601.1 coordinate 129,491, forward strand.
GAAGCACTACAATATTGTGGTGGGAGCATTCAGGAGCACCCTGAGTTAGGAAATTAACATTGACTTCCCCTGTGCTGAGGTTCGATGAGGAGTGAAGAATCACCGGAGCGAGTGATGCAGACGGAAGATGTGCTGCAGAACCACCGTTCCGATGGCACAAGCCCTTCCATGCAGGAAGGCAAGCGCTGGCTTTGATGATCCACTTAGATGGCATCATGGTAAATGTCACAAGTGGCCTGATGAAGGCTGTAAAAGCGATGCCATCGCTGGTGTCTCTGAAGTGCAGTGCTTTACTCTGGAGCCTTACAGCTTGCAAAGGCCCCAGCCAGCAGCTGAAGGCTGCAGCAGCCTTACGTGTGCGCTGTGTGACTCTCACTGCTATTTTAGCTTAGCAGGGGTCCCCTCTGGACCAGAGTCCTTGTTGTTCACGCCTTAGATTGGCTTCTCACATATTGCTGTTACAGGTAGCATGGGTACATGCTTACAGCACTCACTAATGTGTTACAGCTCATGCTGCAAGGAAACCCTCCCTGCCCCAGTCAGAACCTCTGGGATGTGTACTGCCTCGTGTTTGCACAGACTCCTTCACAATGTGATTTCCTGCTCATTTTCAGCTTGTGCAGCAACAGGGAATGACACCACTGAGGATCTAGTTCCACTAATTGTATCTCAGTGCACAGCAACACTTATTTTACAGCAACAGGCACTAACATTACAATGATAGTATCATTTGCCCCAGGGATGTTAAATTCAACACATTCCAGACTCACCAAAGCTCACTTTCTCCTCCCCTCTCCTCACAAAACACTCCTGCACTTTACCAGGTCTTGATTTTGTGTTTATGGTACCAACCACTTTCCATCATTAGCTGCCCAACAGAGGGCAGAGAGTGCCTTGTTTTGACTTGCCTGCAGATGAGGACTACTGACATTTAAATCAGTTTGGTGTGATCAAGCTGGTGCCTTTTGGGAGGAGTAGGGTTAGGCCAAGGGTTACAAGGAGGCTACGCTTCTGTTGCAAGAATGCTAGAAATTATTTACTTGTGAACATGCTCTCTGTACACCCAGTGCAAGCACTAACTGAAGTAAGAGCTAGCAGATAATAAATGAACTGGTGTGAAGGGAAATCTGGACTAATTTTACCTCTTGACTCTGATTTTCCTTTTACTCCCATCAAGAGAGAAAAACCACGAGGTTTTGTTTCTTAGAGGAACCCCAGGGTCAGCCTGTTACACAAGAGGCTGAGTCCCCGAGAACCCAAGGCTCCGGATTGGTGGTACGTCAGTACAGCATCATCTTCTCCTCCCTCTGGCAGCAGTAGTATGCATGAGCATAATGTGAACTGAGCACCCAGCCCTCAGCCTTGCAGAGCAAGTTTAACCGAGTAAATTCTCCCTCAATCCAGTCTGGGAAATCATGAGCACCACAGCTGGTATGTTAATGGCATGCAACAGGACTGGTACAGCAACCTCCCTGCCCCTGGCTGTTACTCACCTGAAGTTTGCAATTTGGCTGCCCAGTTACTTAGTGCACGCTGAGCACCAGAAAGGCTGGATAAAACAGAGGGAATGAGCAAGATCCCTGCTCAGCAAGTGGTATTCACAGCCTGGCTGCAGGACCTTCCTTGTAGTCCAAGGCTGGAGGTTTGGTTCAGAGTTCTTGTTCAGAAGTGAAATGCTCCAGCTCCAAGGGACAGGTGGACTCAGTGAAACACACAACTCGACCTCTTTATCCACAGGACTGATGGCTTGGATGGGTCTGGTCTTTCTAGTGGAGGGCATTGGGGTATCCTGGTACGAGGGACTAAATAAGGTGAAGAAGATACAGCCCCCTGAAGCTAATAAAGACTTTTAAAGAACTCACAGTGGAAAGCAGTTCATTAGCTTTATTTGGCTTTGAAACAAGCCTCGTGTATTTACATCATACCTGCTCCCTTTGTATTAGTTTTGGTGTTACATAGCTTTTTATCAGCATGTGTTCTGTTCTGAAATGCAAGCTGATTTCAACCAGAGCAATTTTCAAGGAGGTAAACCACTCCAGGGCTGAGTCAGCCTTCCTGATGTAGATAATTTACAACTCTATAAATGAGGGAGGTTATCGGGGTGGGACAGGAATAAACCTAGGTTTAAACAAGACAAAGGCTCCCCCTCTACTAGCATCTGTGTTTCAAAAACTCTTCTCGAAAATCCTGGCAGAAGCAGGCAGCCAACTCACACAGGTGCTGGGCAAACACGTCTTCCCATCTTTTAAGAGTTCTGGAGGCAGCATCCAGAGACCAAAGCTGTAACTGGGATCCAAGTGGTGCCTGTGGGTACCCTGGGTCTCTGCCATGTTGTCTCATCACCGGCCCAGCTGCCCCAAAGGCTGCACACAAGGTCTCTGTGAGGACAAGAGGTGGACAGAGAAGTCAGTTAAAAAATACATGGTGTGTTTCACATATCCCAGCACCAGCACGTCATGTCTTTTTCTGAAAATTGCCCAGCAGATTTACAGTACCATGTTCTTAAGTCTCAGGGAAAAATAATGTTTTTAGTGGGGAAGAGAGGAACAGTATCTTGTCCTTCCTTTAAAACATCTATGTATCCTGGTTGTGTCATTTCCGTCCTCCAGACACCTAATCACTCCCTCTGATTATGCACTGTAGGCCTATTGAGTAATAAAATACTTGATTAAATAGCCACATGTCTTTGTTTTACCCTTTAATTAGATCACTAATAACTAATAATAGTTTCTCACCAACCCGAGGGTTTCGTTCATGCCTTCTCCAGATAACAGGAAGCAATTTATCTTTTCCTACTGATACTTTTCTAAATCCCAAGTAAAAATCATCAATTCTTATTTTAAAGTCAAATTAGAACTAGATACACTCTGACACCACACTGTTGTCTTCCTGAGTGAAATCATGAATTCAGACTCCAATAACAAGGCAGCACAACAAAAACCCTCTTTTTCAGGGTGACAATTACAAAATAAGCCTGGTTATTGCTTTTTTTTTAAACTCGGTAATTATTGTTGCAATAAGAGCTAACAAAAAGCTCCAGAAGCCATAGGTAAGAAGACCTACTGTATAGTTCTGATAAAGTGCTTTGAAATCCAGTGATGAAAAATGATGTGAAAACAAAATATTCCCGCATTTATAAGTCCCCAACTTTACAAAGCCTTAAGTCAGACAGGAGTCTTAAGCTGCTGTTAAAGATTTAAAATAGCTTAGCAGCTAACGGAGGCTGATGGCATCTGCTAAGTATTCGACAGTCGTTGTGTAATCTTTGCTTGGGGCTCTGTCTAGCCCAAAGTGGGGAAGCGTTCATAAAAATTGCTTTCACAGAGAGATGGTCACTGTGGTCTCCTCTGGATTGGGGCTGACCTGCTGGAGAGCTCTGAGGAGAAAGACCTGGGAGTCCTGGTGGACAACAGGATGCCCATGAGCCAGCAATGGGCCCTTGTGGCCAAGAAGGCCAGTGGCATTCTGAGGGGCATCAGGCAGAGTGTGACCAGCAGGTGGAGGGAGGTCATCCTGCCCCTCTGCTCTGCCCTGGGGAGGCCCCACCTGGAGCACTGGGTCCAGTTCTGGGCTCCCCAGTTCAAGAAGGACAGGGAGCTGCTGGAGAGGGTACAGCAGAGGACCATGAAGGTGTTCCACCGAGCTTACCGCCAAGACCCAACCACACAAGCCGCAAACAAAATTACCCCACCCCAGCCCATCCCTCAGGCCGCCATGAGCGCGCGCGGCGCAGAGCACGCCGGGATTAGTAGTCAGCGCTCGCGGGCGGCCGCCCAGCCGACTCGGCGCCTGCGCACATCCGGTCCGACTTTGTAAAGTCGCTGCCTCAGGTTGGTCTCGCACTGGCTGCCATCTTGGCCGAGGGACGGAGGAGCTGCTACGCCGCCGTGCCCGGTGAGGGGAGCGGGGCTCTGCGCCGCGGGCAGGGTGGGATGAAGGAAGTGGTGTTAGCGGTGGGGACGGGACGGGACCCCGCGGGGCGCGGCGCGGATCGGCAGCTCCGCCGCTCTCCTTGGCTCCGGGCGGCCGCGGCGCGGCGGTGGAGACGGGGGGCGCGGGGGGACCCCGGCGGGCGTAGGCCTGGCTTTTTGAAGGGCTTCTTAACCCTAGGAGGGCCTCCCTGAGGGAGGCTCCCCCCTCTTTGCCGCACTGCCCGCCCCGGCCCTGGTGGGGGTAGCTCCTGGGCCCCGGGGGCTGGGCTGGAACGGCAGCATCTCTCCTTACCCGGGGCACGGGGCGGCGGTGCCGAGACCCCAGCGCTCCCCTGGCAGGGCTACCTTGCCCCACCGTCTCTGCTTGGCGCTGCCGGCCTTTCGCCGCTCTGGGTGGTGGGAGACACCTGCCCGGAGCCCGGTGCCCCTTTTCCCCAGCTCCGTCTCACTCCAGCTGTCCCCAGAGGTATTTGTTCCCCGGCCGGACCCCGCTATCTTTTCCAGGTTCCTTGTCGCCGAGATCACTTCGCCGTCTGAGGGCCTCGGGGATTCGCTCCCCAAGTCAGAGGCTTGCCTTTCCAGTAGCCGTTCCGTGGCACAGCCTTTGTATTCAGCCTCCCAGTCTTTGTATCCAGCCCCCTCCGAGGAGCTGGGTCCCCGTCAAGATGGGGGGGGAAGCGGGAGGGGAGGGGGGGCGCGGCCGCCGCCGCTTTATGGAGCTTCGCCGCTTTTGCCGTGTCAGGGGAAGAGCCCGGCCTGGAAGTCATGTTTCTGAGCCATAAAGCATGACCGTAGCTGGAGGTTTATACTGAACTGCGTTTCCCTCTTGTAAACACGGCAGAATGGCAACGCCGGTGCCCGCCGCTTTATTTTGGAAACACGGACAAGTTCTAGCTGTTAACTCTCCCACTTTCAGACAGGGTGTATTTGACCTTGTGTGGCAGTAATATCCAGATAAAGGCAGGAGAGGGTGTCTGGGGATGCCTTTATCTCATTGGCTTTTTCAGCTTGTTTTAATAACTGCAAATTGTGATGTTGACAAAAGAACTTCAGGTTTGTGTGTGATGCAGAGAGAAAAGCGGGTGTAGCATTTGGGATATCTGTTTTCATTTGTGTGCCATCCTGTACCCTTGAAGCTTCAGAGAATATCCCCAGCAAAACTTATCTTTATAGCTTAGAATTGAAGAAATCAGAAACCAGGGTATTTTAAGTCCCCGTTTCCCAATATATACTACTTTGTTTAGTGAGTTTCTTGTTGTTTTGTTTGGTCTCTGCTACGCTGCCACTCATTCCTTATAAAGAGAAAAGGAGAGAAATCTGGACTGTTATTTGTAAGAAGACTGCCCATGTTGAGAGAATGACAGCAGATCCACCTATTGCTCGCTTGTATTTACCTGAAAAAAAGGCATAGATGTTTAAGAATGAAACATGAACTGCAAGCTGTCTTTGCTTCTGAGGATTTTAATGCTTAAAAAAAAAATCCTATTTGAAAAAAAAACCCAAACAACTAAAATCTTTTCTTACAGCAAAAGTCCAAAGGAGTTCTAGTTTAATTATAGTTACATTGCTCACTGCAGCCGTTGAGATCTGGACTTGGTCTGGTGTGTGTTCTTAGTTGTGGCTTGGCTGACAGTTTTAATGAGTGCCCTGGATGCATTCACCTCCAAGGAATCATTGGAATAATATGTAGCATTCTGATCCAAAGTGAATTTTCTTGTCTTTGAAACAAAGAACTGATACAGGGCATATGAAAGATGATGTTGCAGTGGAAAATAACTGAGACTCCTGAGTGCTAACTTTGAAAGCTTCTTACAGATTAAACAGTTATTTCGGGGTTTAAGAGAGCTTGAGAGCTTATTTTTATGAATTTGTTAGTTAAGCAGCATCACCTTGTTTTCTTCCCTCAATTTTCTGTCCCTTCTTAAAGTTTCGTTTCTTCTGTGATGAAATATACCTGGAATATGAAGTTGTCTATTTCTTTGTTTCCAAGTTTTAAAACGGTTTGGGGAAGTTAACTGCAGAATAAAGAAGATACTAAGAAGATAGGTGGTAAAGTAGCATGATGTTTCTCTTGAGAGTTTGAATTAATCACTGTTCCTAAGAAAGCTTGCCATAGAACTGCTTGAAAAATATGTTTCCTGAGATTAATTTTCTTCTGGTTTACAGCATATGCAATACATAAGTTGCTTCTCAACAGCATTGTCAGCATGAGTCAATGCTAACATCGAAACAGACATCTTTTGTAAACTTAAGCTGTTTAAACAAAGTGGTAAATGCATTGAACCATAGTGAAGTGCTTTTCATGTTACAGCAAAACCAATGTGATTTCTGCTTAAAAGCAAGGAAAAGAGTATAGGGTTAGAGCAGCAGAAGAAACCCTTGCAAATGGTAATGATAAAACTTCTGCTCTCACTGATGATGGTTTGTTATTAAACCTTTCTGTTGGGCTTTCCAGTTTTGTTCATCTAATATTGTAAGTTTTGTCAATTTGTACTTATGTGTAGTTGAAGGAAGTACTTTGTGCCTGTACAACCTAAGGAAAGTGAATACGTGTGCATAACCTAGAGGAGAGTATTTGCCTCAGCTGCTCACTGTAACTCTATTTTGCCCAACTACAGAAGCACTTTGAAGTGTGTGCTCGCCTCAGAAGAGGAAGTAGACAAGCCATGATTATAGTCTAGCTTGGGAGTATTCTGTTTTTCTAGACATTTACTGTTTACTGTCTCATAAATTGAGGTTGTTTTAAAGGTTTTAGGCAGTCCTTCTTGGGCTTGGTTTGACTGTTACACGAGCTAATTCTGTGTCCACATTTTGGAGAGGAAAAGGCAGTTATTTTTCTTTTCTTCATCCCTCTCATCTGAAGAGTAAAGCAACAAGGACTTAAGCATTTTCTGTAAATGACTAGCATATTTTTAAGTTTTATTTGCTATAGTTTGGAGTTGCTGCAGTTGAAAGATTTCCTGTAGAAGGGATGCAAATTGCACTTAATAGAAATGAAGGTATTGTAACAAACTGGGAAAGAGCATTTTAAAGAAACTGGGGGCCTGTTTTGTGTGACCAGCTCTTAAGTTATGCCTGGAATTTCTACTTTTACTATACTGGGGCATAAAACAAACTTCTGGTAAAACATCAAGGCCAGATTTTATGGTTTTTTTTCCCCCTCTGAGGAAACACAATACTAAATCTTGTTACACTGATTATTCAAATAGTTTTTTTAAAAACTTGGCAGTATGTTAATGTGCCGTTCTTTTTTGTTTGGTTGGGTTTTTTGCATGTTTTATTACAGTCCTCCCATTTAGAAACTGATAATGCCTGCCTTCCACCCACCTGCCTGTGCTATTCTAAACGCTAAACGCTGCTGGTTGGAGAGGCCCGTTGTTTCAGTCGTGCACAGAGGTACTTACACACTTGCATTTAGATCGTTCGTTTTGAAGTTCAGAGCTCTACGCTCAAGTGGTGGTGGTGTGGAGCCAGAAAGGCCTATTCTCTTCGGGTGGTTTGTTAAACTTTTATTGAGTGGAACCCTGTTTCTTATCAAGAAGTGAAAGTGAGGTGCCTTCACTTATATCCGAAATGTGCAGATTGTGGGGTTTGGATTGGGTAGGTTATGATATTGAAAGCTGGAGCTTTCAAGAAGACGGTGTTAATATCAACCTCTCTAAAATCTTTATGCTCTCTAGCTTTTTGCCAAGGGTAGCCTTTTTCTCTCAGTGTTAGCTAGATACCTGGTAATCTTTTTAATGTTTAATACTAAGGAAAGGAAAGATTAGTTAAAGTTTAAAGTAATCTTGAATAGAAAATAACATAGTAAAGTCAGGTCTATAATCTAGTTCTGATTTATTAATTCATCAAATGAATAGCCATTTGCAGCAAAATGCACATCAGTAATGTAAAATTTGTGTCTGGGAGCATGTACATTTACTTAAAAGTAAAATGGGCTCTTTGATTCCTTCACTTTCACATGATTGTGATGGAACTTGTGCCTGTGCAAGTCATTCCTAAGTGGTTACTGCCCTTTTTAGCTTTTCCTTGTCCAGTACAGTGAGGAAAGCTGAGGAAGACTAGATGCTGAGCGAGTTGAAGAGTGTGTACTGAGACACGGAGGAGTGGATTGTGTTAATTTTTAACATGCTTTTGGTCAGTGTCCATCTCTCATATCTTCTCCTCTCCCCAGTGTTAGCTATCTTCTAATTATATATTAATAATTATCACTGTTGTTTGACAGGGTGGTCAGCTATCCAAATTCTTATTTCTCCGATGCTGGTTTAATGAACATTTGAATAGATTAAGCCCTGTTGCTCCAAATACTGCATTTATACTTTTCTGATGCGTTAATTCTTGCTCTGCCAGTGCCATGAGCTGCTCCTCTCTTGATTTATTTACAAAGCAGCTAGATGGAGTATATTTGTTCTTTATAAGGATTCTTCAATTTAAAAACAGTTTTCTTTTTCTTTGGCTTGTCAGAGCCGAATTAATTGACCTTTGGATCACTAATTAATTTCTTGATTAAGGACTTGCCTGTAATAGTGCATTTGTGCCTTCTGTGTATCTATATGTCTGTGTTTCCTGCTGCTGTAAATATCTCATTTCAGAGACTAGATAAAACAAATGTGACAATATATTAAAGTGTTCAGGAGGCCGTAATGTGTTTGGTTTAATCCCTCACTAACTTCTGTGAAAGCGATGAGCTGCCTTTTTTCACTGTGATGTATCTGAACACCCTTTCCTAGCTATTCAAGTTAAGAACCCCTGGGGTGATCCTGCATATGAAGGACACTACAGTCTCTAAAGAAAGTGAGAAAAGAAGAAAATACAGGAGCCTAAAATAGAGTAAGTAACAGTGTGACACTAACTTGGTCTTGGTATAAGGACAGCAAAGCTGCTTCTGCTCTTAAATGTATGCGATTCATCCAGCGTGTGTGTTGTCATCAGTGTTGCAGTCTTCAAAGCAGCTTCTTATTCCAGCTATTTGAGGGGGAATAACCTGTATAATGATAACAGGAAAGAGGAGGGAACTTTTAATCACTTAAAGATACAGAGGAAAACTTGGGATCAACGGGCAGTACTTCTGCATGTAATTGGCCTGCTTGGTTTTGTGCCTGTTAAACTGAATTTACCAGTAAAGCATTAGAATATTTTTTCTTTTTTTTGTCTTCTGCAAACACAGCATGTGCTGGATATCAAAATGACCAATTTGTTAAATGTTTGCCTGAACCAAATCTAGTTTAGGTCCATGAATAAGCTATCACAAGGCAACACTGTTCCCATTGTTCTTCTTTTTGTGTGCCCATGGAATCAGTTTATTTAACCCTTATTCTGAAATCTAGGCTGGGCAAGAAGATTTGTTCTGTGTAGAAACCTGTTGTAGTTGCTGGTGTGTAGTCAGGGATTCTCAGTGGTTTAAACATTTTAAACATAGTCCTGTGAGGTGTGACACATCCTTACTTTTTTCCTTTCCCTTCCTTTCCCTCTTTTTAGGCCCTCAGAGTTACCAGACTTTTATGGTGTTAGTAAAAATTTGACTTATTAAAGCAAAATAAAACATTTAAGAAAAGTCTTGCTCTCATCTGGGATGTGAATGTCTGAACAAAGTAATACTGTCCTGATGGTGATATTAGAGGTGAAAATGCTCTCAGATTGATGTGTGTTCACTTTGTAGCTGTGCCCTTCCCAGCGAACTGTATGTTTGATTGTAGAAGATGCCAACAAAATGAAATTCACAGTTATGGGTGCATGATGTGGGAGCTGAGAGGGGAAGGGACTTTCTCGACAGTAAAAACGGTAGAACTAATATGAGAGAAAGCCTCCTCTTCTCCAGGCTGAACAACCCCAGCTCCCTCAGCCTGTCCTCGGAGCAAAGGTGCTCCAACCCCCTGATCATCTTTGTGGCCCTCCTCTGGACCCACTCCATCGGGTCTGTGTCCTTCCTTTATTGAGGGCTCCAGACCTGCACACAGCACTCCAGGTGAGGTCTCACCAGAGCAGAGTGAAGTGGCAGAATCACCTCCCTGGATCTGCTGGCAACACAGCTTTTGATGCAGCCCAGGATGCGATTGGCCTTCTGGGCTGCAACCCTGTACTTGCTCTTGTTGAACCTCATGAGGTTCACCTGGGCCCACCTCTGCAGCCTGTCCAGGTCCCTCTGGATGACATCCCATCTCTCTGGTGTATTGACAACACCACACAGCTTGGTGTCATCTGCAAACTTGCTGATGGTGGACTCAATCCCTCTGTCTATATCACTGATAAAAATGTTCCGGTTGATAAAAACAGTACCGGTCCCAGCGCGGACCCTTGAGGGACACCACTTGTCACTGCTCTCCATCTGGACCTCAAGCCATTGAGTACCTCCCTCTATCTGTGACCAGCCAGCCAGTTCCTTGTCCACCCATCAAATCCATATCCCTCCAGTTTGGCAAGGAGGATGTTGTGGGAGACCACATCAAAAGCCTTACAGAGGTCCAGTTAGATCATATCCATAGGTCGTCCCTTATCTACTGAGATAGTCACCCTATCATAGAAGGCCACTAGGTTGGTCAGGCAGGACCTGCCCCTAGTAAAACCACGCTGGCTGTCCTGAATCACCTCCTTGTCCTCCGTGTGCCCAATCATGGCATCTAGAAGGATCTGTTCCATGATCTTGCCAGGCACGGAGGTGAGGCTGACAGGTCGGTGGTTCCCAGGGTTTTCCTTTCTACCCTTTTTTATGGGTGTGATGTTTCCTTTCTTCCAGTCCACAGGGACTTCACCTGACCGCCACGACTTTTCAAATATCATGGAAAGTGGCTTGGCAACTACATCAGCCAGTTCCTTCAGGACTCTGGGATGTATTTCATTAGGTCTCATGGACTTGCATATCTTCAAGTTCCTCAGCTGATCATGTAGCTTGTCTTCACTTACAGCGGGAGGGACTTTGTCATACTTTGCCAGGGCATGCAAAATATGCCTGTGTTATTACAAATAATAATAATAATAATAAAAAAAATTGTTCTGCAGTTATTAGAGACCCCAGGCTTTTTTTTTTTAATCTCTGAATTTAAACAGGTCAGCGAGTGTCAATTTAGCAGTAGAACTAGCACAAAGATGGGGAAGGGCTGTGTGACTGGGAGGAGCACAAAAGAGAAGGTGGGACCAGTCTTGGCAATCTGGAGCTGCCAGAGCAGAACTGGCTTATCCGTGCTCCCCTGATATCTCCAGCTATTGCTTGCTCCTACTGGGCCGTTACCTCTGGCTCAGGGTTTAGTTCAGGGGCCAGGTCTAAGCTGCTCCACAGACCTGTGGGCTTGGTTGTGTCCCTGCGGTACTGTGATTCCCTTGAAATGGAAAGAAGCAGTTCATGTTTGTTGTTAGCAGACAATCCTGTTCTTTTTCCAAATGTGCAATCGTCAGTTCTTCATACAGAAGATTTAGGATGTAAAGACTGAAACTTTCATTCAAGGATTTTATTTATTACTGCAGTCGGAAGTCTTGGGTAACCCAGCATTTTGGAAAAGAAGTCTATTTATCTTCTGATAAAGAGCAGAAGGGGTTTAGGGCAGTGTCATTGTCCCCCTCCTCCCCTCTCAAAAAAAAATGTTAAATGGAAGTGCTGAAAGTGCTGAGAATATTGAAATAGTGCAGGTTTAAGCCTTTTTTTTCCCCTATAGTTTCTGCTCTGTTTTTCAGAGAGGCGTGAGCTGGGATGTAGCAGGCATATGCATTTTTCGGGGTTGGGCTGCTTGTGCTGTCCTCTCCTGGCTAAGCTTTCAACATCACCAGCTGGTTACTTGCAAAAGACGCCTAGGAAGCAGGTTGTGAACTTCTTTTGCAATCAGAAAACATGAAGGTGATTCCTCTGGAACGCAAGATTTTGCTTGCAGAAGTTTGCAGTTTTAAAAAAGTGAGTCACCCATAGTAGACTTTCAGTGCTTACTTAAATATCTTTTTTTTTTTTTCCTGAAATTCTCATATCCCTTGTGTCTTTTGGATTTGTGTGCTTTAATAATACATAATCTAGGTTGGACAAATGCAACCTTTATTTCTGGCTGGCATGCAGGTTAGCTCACAGGAATACTACTTCATTTTATTGCAAATATGAGGTTTCCAGTTCTAGTTTCTTTGATTGTATTTAAGAGTACATAAGAGTATTCAGAGAAGCAGCTTATTTTTCCTGTGGAGCAATGTGCATTCATACCTTAATAACAACTGTAAGAATTTCAGTGCACTGGCTACAGTAATTCTTGTTCTTACAGCTGAGTCAAAGTTAATCAAGAGGAACTGTGGCTCACACCATCTAATTTGCTAAAGCAAGTACATGCAGCAAGTGACAAAGAACTTTCTTTTTCAAGAGATTTCAAATAATCGGTGAATTTGGGAGTCGTGGTTCTCACTGTACTAGAGAGTGATTTATCATTTCTTAGATGAGCCTTGCCAGATGGGCTGCAGATCTGCACAGTCTGTTTTGATGTGGTTTATCGCTCAGGTTCTAACAGTCCCAATCTGTTTAACCAGAGAGTTTTTGTCAGGAGATACCATTTGCCAGGAACTTACTCCTGACACCTCCTGGCCCCTGCTCTCTGGGTTCCTGGGAGCAAAGAGGCCGAGGTGTGTCTGGGGCTCTCTTCTTTGCCGTCCCCTGGGGGGGTACCTTTGTACGCTGTGCACCTCCATCAGTGCTGTCAGACAAGGTGCACTGTGTGCTGTTCTGTACAGAACCTACTGAAAACCCGTGGTTGGGTTAACGTAGATGCTGGCTTTATTATGTTTTTGAAAAACGTATCTGCTGGATTTGAGTTTTCCAGGTGGCAGGATCTGGTTTTGGTTCTGGATTTATAGACTGTTAGTACACAACAGCCTTTCAAAAGGCTACTTTTAAAAATATCCTTCAAAACAACTGTAATAGTGGGTGAAGTTGTTGTTCTTAGTAATGAATACAGTGAACTTTAATAGCCAAGCTCTCTGTTTTCTTTTTCCATTCCCCCCTAGTTAAAAACTTCATGTCTGTTTGTTTGAATAAGGGTGTGTGTGAAGCAGTGATAATGAAACCTAGCACTTTGGAATAGGGAAATATGCTGAAGCAAGCATTGAGCTGTAAACAAGAAGAGAAACTAATGGCTGGAGCTTACCAAATGCTCTGTAGGTGCTGTCCTCTGTTCATAACTGAATTATAACTGCCTCTGAAGTGACTTGTTCAAAAGCTGTGTTGTGGATGGTGAAACAGAAGGCCTTGTGTTTTGTTGTACTGCGAGAGGCTCTAATATAGAGATTGTTTCTTACACTTCTGAAGTAATGCATTTGAAACACATTTAAAAATAGCTGTAATACACAAACGTTGTATTTTTCTGATGCCAAATCACAAAATAACCAGTCAGTGAGTTAAAGCCCAAGTGGTTCTCCAGTGTGGCTGTTAATAATCTCAGTCTTGTATCTCTCCTCCCATGAGCACCAAATTAAGTTCTGCAGTTTCTGAAATTTGCTTGTGAAAGTTAATGTTTTCCGCCTTTTTGATTGGAAAATAATATAAAACTGTAATCTGAACTGTGCTGCTGTGTGGATAGCTCTGTAATAATGAGATGGGGGGGTCTAAATGTACACACTGGGAACTGTGACATGAGTAAAAGTTAGTGGATATGTTAAAACCATAAGGCTAAAGTGGTAGAACAGTTCATTGATGCTAATTTTTCAGCTTGGTATGCAGCCATAGTATGTCTCCACCATCAAGTTACCCTTACTTATCACTGGGATTATTGGCAGCATCATTTTTGTTTGGTTTTAGTATCAAAAGTGAAACTCCATTGCCATTCTTTTCCACCGAGCTTTGGGTTCATTTTCATAGATACCTAGGAGAAACTTTTGGAAACTGTTAGAGGATCAGCAAGTGCTACTCCAGCCCAAATTTGTCACACATGGGATGTTTTTAATGTAAAATAAAATAACTAGTTGGGCTGAAAGTGCTGCAAAGATTGGGACAGAGGCTTCATAGATGAGTGGGAGAGATATGGAGCAATGTATGGGTAACTGCAGATTTGCTCTGGAAATTTATTACCATATGAGTTAAAATCAAGGATATTCTTAAAGATATGAAGTTGGACAACTGCCAGTAGCAAAGTAAAACATCTTTTAAAATAAACAGAGGATTGACCATGATATTCAATGACTTCCCAATCTCTGATGTTATATAAATAGTGAAGGGATACCACAGGTTCTAAGGCAGTGATATGTGAATGCTTTATGAGGTTTATTATCAGGGCAAAAGAAAATTTAAATAAGCCAGGAAAGCACTGTACAGTAGTGTTCTTCCTGTTGGGGCAGGTGAAATTAGCCTTGACCATCAAAAGAACCGTAGCCAGCAGGTCATGGGAGGTGATTCTACCCCTCTGCTCTGGTGAGACCCCACCTGGAGCACTGTGTCCAGCTCTGGAGTCCTCAGCACAGGAGGGACATGGACCTGTTGGAACAGGTCCGGTGGAGGGTCACAAAGGTGCTGGGAGGGCTGGAGCCCCTCTGCTGTGAGGACAGGCTGAGAGAGTTAGAGGGGTTCAGCCTGGAGAAGAGAAGGCTCTGGGGAGACCTTACAGCAGCCTTCCAGTTATCTGAAGGGGGCTCCAGGAAAGCTGGGGAGGTTGGGAGTGTAGTGATAGGATGTGGGGAGAGGGTTTGAAATTGGAAGAGCAGAGATTTAGATTAGATACTAAAAAAGCACTTTGGTGTGAGGGTGGTGAGAGCCTGGCCCAGGCTGCCCAGAGAAGCTGTGGCTGCCCCATCCCTGGAGGGGTTCAAGGCCAGGTTGGAGGGGGCTTGGAGCCACCTGGTCTGGTTAGGACTTCGTGATCTTTAAGGTCCGTTCCAACTCTTAACCATTCTATGTTTTTTGCATATTTTTCAATCTTGCATTACCTGATTGCCACTAGTTGAAGCTGGCTGACACTTTGGTGTGTATGACCTCAGCCGTTTTGTAGTAGATGGTCTCAAGCTGTATTATGTTGCTCTTTATAATAAAGAGCAGCAATAAGGTCAATGGAAGTAGTTTTTAAGGATGAGGAAAAAATAGCCATTCTTGTGCATTGAATCTTAATACAGGATTTGGGAAAAGCTGTAGAAATTAAAGTCGATGGCACTGAAAATGAAGATTACTGAACCTGAAGATGGTGTATGCAGTCTGTGCCTTTCTACGGAAACTAGTAAATCTTACGCTGTAATCAATAACTGGACACTGAAGGGGAAACTCAGTTTGAAAAACAAAGTTCTACATAACTAACTTGATAGATGTCTCTTGAGAGGGGGAATCTGCTACAAAACAGAGGCCTGAAGAGAACGAGCAGGAAGAACAGGAGAGGTACGGCAGGAATTATTGAGTTTGTTTTAGGGAAGTCAAAGAATCACAGAATAATTATGGTTATAAGGGGACTCTGAACATCTGCCTAAAGCAAGGCCAGTTAGAGTGGCTGCAAACATGACATGTTCCATCAGGTTTGGAATATCTCCGAGGATGGTGACTTCACCTCTCTTGGCAAGCTTTTACACTTTTCAACCACCTCACAGCAAAATAAATAACTAAATCCCCTGCTTCTAAGTGGAATTTCCTGTATTTTTATTTGTGCCCACTGCCTATTGTCCCATCACTGCACACTGCTGGGGGAGAGTCTGGCTTCATCTTTTTTAACCCTCCAGGTGTTTATATACATTGGTAAGATCCTCCTGAGCGTTCTCTTTTCCAGGTTTAACAATTTCAGCCTCTCTCCATGTGTCATGTTCCAGTCACTTTATCATCTTGACAGCCCTGTGGTGTCACTTCAGTACCTCTGTGTCACTCTTGATTTGGGGAGCCCAGAACTAGACACACCAGCACACCAGGTGTGGTCTCAGCGATGCTGAGTAGAGGGGAAGGACCACCCCCTTCCTCCTGCTCATGATGCTGTTCCTAATGCAGCCCAGGGTGCTGGTGACCCTATTTTTTTTGTGCTGCAAGGAAACATTGCTAATTTGTGTTCAACAGGACCGGTGGTTTCTGCAAAGTTGCCCTCTCTCCAGCTGCCCCTCAGCCAGGCTTATTCCTTCCCAGGGGCAGAATTTTGCACTTCCCTTGGTGGAACTTCTGTGTTAACATTGTGTTTGCTGAGAGTGAGCTCGGTCCCGTTGTCCAGGACATGAATGAAGAAGTTAAACAGGAGTGGCTAAGTATCTCCCCATAGGGTACAACACTAACAACTGGCCTGTAACTGGTCTGTGCACCGCAGACCACAGCCCTTTCAGCCCTACAGGTCTGCCAGGATTTAGTCTGCTCCACAGTCCTCTGGCTGGCCCGGACTTTGTGGTGAGGATGTTGCAGGAGGCACTGCCGAAGGCAATCAGCACCCACTGCTGTCTTCTCAGCTTCCAAGTCATCTTGTCATAGAATAGTGTCAGGTTGGTCAAAGGTGATTTCCCCTTCATCCAACTATGCTGACTAATCCAAAAAATCACCTTCTTGGCCATAATGTGTTTGGAAATGGCTCCTGTGACATTTTGCTTCATGACTCTCCCTGGCATTGAGATGAGGCTGACCAGTCTCTTGGAACTTCCTTCTTGCTCTTCTGAAGAAAGGAGAGCATTTGCTTTTTTCAGTACCCAGGGAGTCACCTGAAAGAGTTGAGTGACCTTTTCACTTTTACACAGCACAGTATGAGCTTCACTGACCTCAAATAGGACTTCAGAGATTTACCAGAAACTTTAGTTTTGATGAATGATTCTCTCTAGTGCATAGGATGAATGGGAAAAAAAAAAACCTTCAGGTTTTCATCATCTCTGTAGATACTCACTGCTTCTTGAAATTGATCCTTTGTGTAAAAATAAACATTTGTATTTGCACAGATAGCAGTACTCAGTTACTCCTCTTCCTCCCACATGAAGCAAGCAGTTCTGTGGCCCAGCTCATTGCTGAGGCTTCAGAGAAACACAATCTGTGACTCTGTTTGAAGACACAAATACTTAATGCTTTGTGACAGAGCTTTTTCTTGAGCTAAGCGTTAATTGTTCAAGTTATATGCTTTAAAATAAATTTTAGTCTATTTGACTTAAAAAGATCCTTATTATTTACTTAATTTTAACTGCTCTGATCATCCCAGTAGTTTTGCAGAAAATGTTTGTGGTCTAGGTTTTGTGCAGGAAGAAAGCACAAGAAAGCACACCGATCCCAAAAGCAGATCTGCCCTGATGATGGAGAGCAGGAAACTGCAGGGATTCCTTTTTATGTTTTTATAAAGGAAAACATTTTGTGAAAAGAATCTTCCTGTGAAACTGTCAAAACAGAGTGGAAGGTAGAAGTCTTGTATCAAAGTGAGTAAGAACGTTCATGCATGGAAATACCTATATGCACAGTCCCGGAATTCAAGAAAGGGAGCAGAATTTCAAAAGAACGAGCTGGAGTTAGTGGGTATAATGGAGACCTGTGGTGGTTTTCCATATGGCCAGAATGGGACTGGGAGGAACAGGTGAAGGGGAAATGGGGAGTGTATCCACATCAGTGTTTTAATTGTTTTAATTTGGACATTTGGAACTGAATGCCCTGATTGTTCTGACGGACTGCGCTTTGACTTGACTTGTGAAAGGAGCAGCTGAATTGCCTTGGGATGAAACTAAGCTGGAAGCTGTGGTCCAACTGGTGTGAGGCTGTGAGTTCAGGGGAAACCTCTTCCAAAATGAAGCTCTGGTCATATATCCAATGTTGGTGCAGGGTCTACAGACCTGTCTTTGTTGCCAGCTCCACTCCTGTCACTGCACTGATTGCCATCATGGACACAGCACACTAAAGCAGGTTAAGGAAGGTACAGTGAGGGTTCAAAGACTGTCATTGCTGGGAAAAGTCTGTTGCCATTCTGAAAAAATCTGTAATAAAAAAGAGACAGGTTGACTGTTGTGTTTCTGAATGGTGCAAGGAGATGTTAGAAAGATCAGCGTACAGGGGTGAAAAATGGGTCTGTCACAAAATAGGAGTCTGTTCTGGCAAGTATTTCCCTCAGAGAAGCTTAGAAGCCAAAAGACAATGCAATAAGCTGACACAGGGGAATAGGCCTATTCTTAAATATAACTTCTAGAAAGGAATTATTTCAATTTTCCTTGAATGTGTATAAGATGAACACGTTTAAAAATTGAAGAAGCAGTAGAAGTCTTCAAGAATGAAAGAAAAAAAAACCCCAAAACCAACGAAAAAGGAACCTAGATTGATGAAAAGGGAAGCTTTTATATGAATTTTTATTGATAAAGGGTGCAAGGAAAGACACATGCCAAGATGTTAAAGGAGTAGCTATTACATTCACAAAACCTAGAATTATTTTTGGAGAACAGTGAGATTGGGGATGCTTCAGGAGTTAACTTAGAACCTCTTCTCACTCCTTCAATTGAGAGTACAAACATATACTGGAAAAGTTATTACAGTTCTAAGAATTAAATCATGTATCAAAATAAATCTTGTCATACTAAATGTGGGGGTTTTAAGAACTATTAGATTTACCCTCTGGTTTTAGTAAAGCAGTTTGATTTACAGTGGGCATAAAGTCCTGAAAGAAGTAAATTATCTTGACTATGAGAAATCTCTTAGGAAATGAAAGCTGGTTTGTAACTGAGCTTGATTGAAAGGTGGCTGCTTAGGGTAGAGGAGGCAGGGTTCACCTGATTCACTTTATTCACTTCATTTTCTCCATATTGCATATATCAAGAATATAATTTCCAAGGAGTGCATTTTTAGGTAACTGCATATTTTCACTTTCATGTTAAATATGTTTTGTTTCTCTTGATAAGACGTAGCAGCAGTGTGGCAGGGGTATGTGGAACGTTAGGAATATGATGCATTTATGCACATTTATGTGTTAGGAAATGGTGTAAATCCACAGAGGCACTCACTCACTGGTACTCTGTCTGGAAACACAAACATCTATTGAGATATCTTTGTTAAAATTTGTATCTTGCTCTTAGTTTAGTGTACTGAACATCTGAAGGTTTTTGTGAGACTCTAAGCACTGTGGTCCAGCTTTGAAGTTGGCCCTGTTCCGGGAGGGTGTTGGACAGGGTGATCTCCAGAGGTGTCCCTTCCAGCCTAAATTATTGTGTGGTTCTATTAAAAAAAAAAAATACCTTTGGGGAGGAAATTAGAAAGTAATTCAGAGAAGAGTGTTCTCATTTTAGGATACCCTTGTTTCCTTATATGCTCTTTCAGTTACACGTTTTCATCTGTTATTTTCAGGTCATTTTTTGATAGGTTTTTTTTTTTTTTGAAGCATAGGGGAGAAAAAAATATAGGTAGGAAGGTTGTGGGAGTTAAGATACATATAAATGCTGCTTGACAGCTGTTTAGACTATCTCCAGAAACATCTGAGAGTAAAACCAAGCAAACTTTTCTCATCCCATGTGAAATTTCTCACAAGGCTTTGTACCATGGCTTCAAAGGCACTGACTCTCCCTGTCCTTCACTTTCCAGGCACTTCACAGCCAGCAAAATTTTGATTTTACAGTGTATTTTTTATCTTTCAAGTTTCATTCATGTGTTTTGTATGAAATAACGCTTAATCAACTGGTGGGCTTCAGATCAGTTTAATTTCTGTGCTGGAAGCCAAACTTTCTCTGAACCGTCCTGCAAGAATTGTGATAAAACTGAAATGTGATGGCCACAGCAGACCAGTGTGATTAGGCCAACCCTGACTGGCTGCCAGGTGCCCACCAAGCCACTGTCTCACCCTCCCTCCTGTGATTGAAAAAGCTTGTTAGTTGAAATAAGAATGTTGAGATCACTCACCAGTTACCGTCATGTGCAGAACAGATTTGACTTGGGGAAGATTGCCAATTAAAAGCAAAGTAGGATAGAATGAAATAAAAGAAAAACTAAAACCACCTCCCCCCCCCTTCACTCTTTTTTTCCAGGCTCAACTTCATTCTTTCATTCCCAACTCTTCTACCTCCACAAGTGGCACAGGGAAATAGGGAACGGAGGTTTTGGTCCGTTCATAACACTTTGTATTTGCCTCCTTGTGCTTTACCCATGCTCCACCGTAGGGTCCCTCACATGGGTGGTCCTTCACAAACTTCTCCAGTGTGGGTCCTTCCCATGGGCTGCAGTTCTTCATGAACTGCTCCAGTGTGGGTCCTTCAGGAACAGACTGGTCCAGTGTGGGTCCCCCTTAAAGCCACAGATCATGCCAAAAGACCTGCTCCCACCCAACCTCCTCTCCATGGACTGCAGCTCCTGCCAGGAGCTTGCTCTTGTTTGGGCTCTCCATGGGCTGCAGCTTCCTTCAGGGCACATCCACCTGCTCCAGTGTGGGGTCCTCCCTGGGCTGCAGGGGGATATGTGCTCCAGCATGGGGTCCTCCCTGGGCTGCAGGAGGCCAGCCTGCCTCACCGTGGTGCTCGCCATGGGCTGCAGGGGAACCTTCTCCCCTTCCTTCTTCAATGACCTCAATGTTTGCAGGGATGTTTCTCTTGCATTCTCTCACACCTTTCTCACGCAGCTGCTGTGTGATGTTTTTCACCTTTTCTGAAATATGTTCTAGAGGACATCACTGCCAGCATCACTGATGGGCCCAGCTGTGA
Source organism: Nycticryphes semicollaris (assembly GCA_013400055.1). NCBI lineage: Eukaryota > Metazoa > Chordata > Aves > Charadriiformes > Rostratulidae > Nycticryphes > Nycticryphes semicollaris. Next base: position 149,962 of record VXBJ01000601.1, read on the forward strand.
TTAGTAGGGGGTCTATTTTGGAGCTGGCTTTGGCCAAGGTGGGCGCAGCCCAAGATCTCTTCTCACAGTAGCCACCCCAGCAGCCCCCCAAAGCCTTGCCAACTAAATTCAATACAACCACCTTGTATGGAGGTAAGCTTTGGGATAAATTTGTTTAGTTGTCTTTGATAAGTTAAGTGAAAATATTCTCTACTCATACCCTTAGGGATTTGTTACTCCAAGAAAAGGCAACCACCAGTGATTTAAAACGTCAGGAGTAACTGCTCACCTTCCCTTCCACAGAGGGTGATGTGGCCTTACTGCCAAAAAATTCTCCTGAAGCCTCATCACAGAGGTGTTAAGGTGAAATGTAGTTCGGGGTCAGTGCAGTGTTGTGTTGAAACTATTGTTACAAAAGGTTTGTTTATTTTAAAATAAGAGTTTAAAAAGGGCAAAATGAATTTCTAAATGCAGTGATTTGTGAAGTGCAGGAGTTAATCCACTTAGTGTGGTTGATACCAGTGAATCTACCAGTTCAAAAAAGCTCTGGTTTAAGTGAGTGGCAGTTACAATTATACCAGTTCACTGTCTCCTCTCTCTGCCCGGTCCCAGTCTAAGTCTCTCCGTTGCGGTTCAGCACCTGCCGCCTTTAATCGATCTTCTCCCACGGTGGTGTTTAAGACCCAGCCATTTCCAGTGTTGCTCTGTCCCTACGATGAGAGCAGTGAACTGGTTTTAGCTCTGTGGTTTGCATACATGAATTGTTGTCCTCTTTGAAACGGATTGTGCCATGAGAAGGAAATGGCTGAAATAAAAATAGACAATCTCTTTGTTTTCACAAATGGATTTAATTATCTTGCGCAGCGCTCTGCAGTGACACTTCTTGCCAGGCTTTTTGGAACCAAGCAAAAGGCATATGATGTTAATGTACATTTCTGTCCTTTTTTTTTTTTCCCCCCTTCTTGAGCATTTCTTAAAAGTTAGTAAAAGCTAACATCCTTCTAGTGAGGAAGGAAGTTCACTAGCCAGTTATCTGAGTTGGTGGCAAAGCCTGCTTTGTCCCTTTTGTCCTCTCTGTCACAGTTACAACCTAAGAGCAGCTTGTGGCTGGGGAATTACTGATGTACTGCTGAAAGGGGGAAAACTGTCAAATTGCCTTTTTTTCTTTTTTTTTTTCTTTGAAATTTGTATATTGCAGTATTGTTTCTTTATGTATCTGTTTTCCAATTCTTCTGGTCACCATCAAATGCTCTATGTATGTAGAGAAAAGTCGTGTGAGCGATGTCTGCTGAGGTGCAGGTTCTGCGCGGAGGCTTCTTGGCATGCAGAAATGCTAACGAGTGAATCCTCTGTCATTTTGCTGCAAGGCTTGGGCTGGGGAGGCCTGCAGCCTGAGTTCCATGCAGATCACAGGCAGTGTTGGAAGCATGTTTCTCTGCAGGTTGAAGTTGATGGACCAGTTTTTCTCATCTGCGCAGTTCACATGAGGAACGGCGGCCGTCCCTGGGGTTGGGGTGAAAGCTACAGCGTGAGTGTCACCAGGTGCCTGGCCACAATGTGTCCAGGGCTACTCTCTTTGATTTCATAGTCAGGTTAAAAGTTTTTCGGCTTCTCTGACAGAAACTTTGGATTCAGAAGAGTTTCTCCGTGTTCAGTTCTCTTTTGAAGCGGTAGATACTTAGGAAAAACAAGGAATCAGGGCTGAGGATTAGTGTTGTATAAATAATTTGACTGAATGTTTTTAGGAAAAGTGTTTAAAGCTGTTAGTCTCCAGTGCCTTAGTCTGTGCTACTTTAATTTTAAATCTGTTCACAACACAGAAGGGAGTCATTTGTTGATGCTATTGTAGTGTATCAGGATGGTGTCAGAGGGATTATCATTCATGTTGTGTATGAGGCTGCAGGAAATCAGCGTGAGGCCTTACAGGAAGAGAATGTAGGACTTATTTTTAAAGTCTCAAATTAATTTTACCCCTCACACTCCGACACATACATCTCTCATGTATGAGGATCTCTCATACATTTAATTTGTTCTTTTACTGGTGTGTATTCGCAAGCAGCAGGACGTTGTTTTGTGTTGAAGTGGTACAGCCAGTGTCTCTTATGTGCAACACAGAGGATGGAACTAATGGTATCTGTCAACGGCTTATCGTGCTTCAAGTTCCTTTTGGTGACAACAAACTGCTTCATGCACTGATATTTTATATCCCTTGGGAGTCAAAAGTTGTTTTATGCTCATCCTGTGCTCTAGAATCTGGCTTATTTCAGCCTCCAGGAACCTCAAGTGAAGACTAATGCTAGTTGTTTTTTCCTGATTTGGAATATCCATATCTTTGTAGCCACAGTATGTTTTCCTGTGGGTGAACAGGAAAAGGAATGACATGTGTGCTGTGTCGTAACCCCCTGAGCGTTCTCCTCTCCTTAAAGCACCAGCTCTTGCTGCTGCCCTGTCATCTGGGCTGTATCTTTTCAGAGTCAAGGCATCCTGCTCTCCACACAAATAGGCCTCACTTCTATTGCTGCAAGACGTGTCCGTTGTTATCACTAGAAGCCGTTCTTTCAGCCTTTGCTTTGCTCATTCTGCTTTGTACACACACCTTTCCATTCCTCCTTCATTCACACCCATCTCAGTGCAATTCTCTACAAGGTACGTTTACTTGTAGCAAAAGAACATCCAACGGAAGGCTTCAGGACAGTAATTATCTCAAATAGATTCGGATAATCTCATGAAATATGAATAGATCTGTTGATTTAAAGGAAATGTGACATCTGACTGATACAGTGCTTAGAGACATGGGTTAGTGATGGTTTAATCAGAGTTAGGTTGATGGTTGGACTTGATGATCTTAAAAGTCCCTTCCAACACGGACAATTCCATGATTCTGTGATAGACCACTGTACGTGGAGGGGGTGTAGAACGGTACGTTGTAAGCAGAGAGAATGAGATAGTGGTTCCTGCATTGAGCCAGAAGCACAATGGATCATATGTATTTTATACATGCATTAGGGACAAATGTAAAATACACATTTTTAAGACGGCACAATGGATGGAACTTCTACTTCAATGTCAAGGATTTCTCATTAGCAGCCCGTGGTAAGGAAAGGACAGAAGTTGGGCAGCTCTTCTCTCGTGTTTTGTGGTTTCTGTATCTTGCTTTTCCCTCCTTGCCTCTGAAGGTCGTGTCGCTTGGGTTGCTTCCCGAACTGATTAAAGTGTATTTCCCACAAATCTATTTTTAGCTGGTGTATTGGATTGACCCCAGCGTTGTCTTTGCATCTGCATCTCTCTCTCTAACCCAAGCAGCCATGTGCCCATCAGCTCTGTGGGCCCCAGCGCGGGAGCCGGTGCCTGCAGTGCCACGTCAGGGCCTCGCACTGGGCAGTGCCCTTACTGGTGACACCAGAGCTCAGAATAGCAGAACCTCAGAAATTCAGCCTAGAGTCTGGGTTTGGACCTGGTATGTGCTATTCTTCAACATGGTTCAAAAAACAGATAAGACAGCTGGAATTTAAATTTCAACAGCTGGTTATGGCATTTACTTTGACTTCCCTGCATTTTGATGGCCCAGGGAGCTGAGCTGCATTCTGCTTTTCAAACCCTCTTTGTTCCTGTTCCTTATATAAATATCCCTTGATGTAAACCTCGTAATTGCTTCCCTTTCCAATGGGTACTCAACACTCTTATAATCTGTGTCTATTCTTTTCTTCCTGGTTGATTACTCAGCAGTTTCTTTCTTTCTGTATGTCTGCTCACTTGTTTGGGCAAAACTGACCGTGTGCTTAAAACTTATTTTAGGGGGGGAAGAAAAAACTATGATAGAAAAGTAAAACAGAAAATCCAGCTTTGTCAAACCACATTTACTTTAAAGATGAAATTTGAACAGTTAAAGTTACTGCAAATTTGCTAAATCAGTGAGTTGCCAAACTAACTCTCTGCTGGGCTTACTGGGTAATTACAGCTAATGTTTAAGAGAAAAGAACTTTTCCACAATCTGTATGTTTTCAGTTAAAAAGAGGCTTCTGTGTTTAGGGGAAAGGAGAGGAAGCATTTGTGTTTAATTTCTCACCCACAGAAAGTGCAGTGTTAATGTAAACAAGTGACTTTGAACTTTCTCTGAAATACCTAGTCTAATCTCTTCTTAACTGTCTGTGACTTGCATAACTTAGTGAAAAAAATTAACTGTGGTAAAACCTTATGTGCAGGCTTTTAAACAAGACTTTCTGTATTTTACACTTTTTTTCCAAAAGTCTGTCTTCCTGTGCTACACAACAAGGTTTTAAAAACTATTGTTAAAATTACCAGGTATGTTAAAGAATTTTTTCATTATGCGATAATTTTTTCACTGCATTATTGAAAGAGCAAATATGCTTTGGATTGGATTTCCTGTAAAGAGCAGTTTAGCCTGCTCTTAAAATGAATTACTAAACATAAGGCTTAGAGCAGCCAACAATGTGTAACTATTTCAGTATCTTTTTTTTTTAAATTATAAAGAGCATGTGCCAACATATTTTCCAAGCTATGCATGTATAATACACAGTCACAAGATTTCATGCTGACCTAGTTGTGTCTGCTCTTCTTTCAAATAAATACGGAACAAAATTACCTTCTTCAGTAAGTCAGTTCTTTAGGAGATGAATCCCATTGGTGAGTAGGGTCACAGAGGTGAAATTGGTGTGACTCTCTACAGATCTCTCAAGCATTTGGCAGAGTTTTGTTTATACTCCCTCATTTTGTGAGGTAAGAAGCTCCTTTCCTCCTCTTCCTTTACTTTGCTCTAACCAAGGACAGTCAAAGCTGGTTTTCTCCCCATAAAGAAAAATAAATGAAGATCCTCCCTTTTTGCCTTCCTTTTTCTGAAAGTGCAGCATCAGGAATGTGCTCCTCTGGAATTCCTTTCCTTTTCCACAACACTCACAAAAAAATCTAGTGTGGAAGTTTGCTGTCTTGGGTTAAAATGCCTCCGAAGAACCAAATCCCAGAAGGATGCGTGGACTGAGTTTCCTACTGCCAGGCAGATCTGTTTTAAGCAATGTTTGTTCAGACCTGCCCGAGTACAAACAATGGCCTGTGTAATTCTGAAGCTGAGCATAATTTATCTAATAATCTTACACATTATGGTAGTATGTTATAAAAACAAACCAACCTGCCTGGAAGTAGGTAGGCAGCCTCTGAAGAACTTCAGGCAAGCATTTGAGTGGTTTATTTTTAATGACAAGCAGGTATTATTTCTGTATTATTATGTATTACAGGTTTTTATATGCTAAGGAGTTTGCCTTGTTCATTTCTAAGAAATGCTGAGTATCTAGCACACTGCCCTGCTCTGGCACAGCTGTCAAACCTTTAAACTAATGGTCCTAAATTTCAGATTCTGGTGGGTTTCTTGGAAGTGAGCAGCATTCTCTGATGGGAAAAATGGCAATCTGACTTTAATAGAAGTTTAAAAAAAAAACAGGAAAACAACAAGAAACCTAAACTAAACCAAATCCCTAAACATTTATGAAGATGTGTCTAGCTTTCTACTGCAGAAATCCCTTGAGTATGTATTCTCAGTTGTTTGGAACGACAGTTTCAACTTATGGAAGTACTTGTTGTATTGCCATGAATTTATAAAACAGACATACCTAGTCTATAATGATTTCACAAATTAAATAATCATTACATGAGAAAAAAAATATATAGCATAGTTTGAAAGCAGTCCTTACTGTTCTCTTTAACATCTTTATCAATGATCTGGAAAGGGGATTGAGTGCACCCTCAGCAGGTTTGCAGATGACACCAACTTGGGTGGAGTGTCAACCTGCTTAAGGTTAGAAAGGCCTTGCAGAGGGATCTGGACAGTCTGGATAGATGTGCTGAGGCCAATGGGATGAGGTTCAGTAAGTCCAAGTACCAGGTCCTGCTCTTGGATCGCAATAACCCCATGGACACTCCAGGCTGGGGCAGAGTGGCTGGAGCTGCCTGGCAGAAAAGGACCTGGGGGTGTTGGTCAGCTGTTGGCTGAACATGAGCCAGCAGAGGGCCCAGGTGGCCAAGAAGGCCAACAGCATCCTGGCCTGGGTCAGGAATGGTGTGGTGAGTAGGGCTCAAGATGTGATGGTCCCCCTGGACTGGGCACTGGGGAGGCCCCACTTGGAGGGCTGTGTCCAGTTTTGGGCCCCTCACCACAAGAAAGACCTTGAGGTGCTGGAGCAGGTCCAGAGAAGGGCAATGGAGCTTGTGAGGGGTCTGGAGCACAAGTCTTGTGAGGAGAAGCTGAGGGAGCTGGGGGTGTTCAGCCTGGAGAAAAGGAGGCTGAGGGGAGACCTTCTGTCTCTCTCCAGCTCCCTGAAAGGAGGGTGTAGCCAGGGGGGGAGTCGGTCTCTTCTCCCAAGTCACAGGCGATGGGACAAGAGGAAATGGCCTCAAGTTGCCCCAGGGGAGGTTCAGATTGGAGATGAGGAACAATTTTTATCCAGAAAGGGTTCTGAAGCCTTGGAATGGGCTGCCCAGGGAAGGGGTTGAGGCCCCATCCCTGGAGGTGTTTAAAACACAGGTTGATACAGTGCTGTGGGACATGGGTTAGTGATGGGTTTTATGGGAGTTAAATGGTTGAACTCAATGATTCTAAAGGTCCCTTCCAACTTTGACAATTCTATGATGCTTTGATTATACTCCTTTCCTCTGGCAAGGGCTCCAAAGTTCTAGTGCAGTTAAAATGCTTTTTGGTGTTCACACATGTGGCCTGGTCACATCCACTTGCTGACAGAACTGCTTGTCTGCCATAAAACCATTTCCTTTTCACAGAATGGGAACTATTGTTCCTATTGTAATAAAACTAAATAGAAATACTTTAATCATGATTGAAGAATATAGTGTTGTCTTGGTCTGTGATTAAGTTTTTATAAAACAGCCCAAGACTCTTTTTGAATTAAAACCATATGCCAAGTTACCATCGAAAGTAGTTTCTTACAGATTTAATTTGTGTATATGTTATATAAATAAAGAGGAGCTAAATGCAAAAAATAAAGTTAGAAGGTAGAAATCAGCTGTATGAGTGTGATTTGCAAAGTTATTGTCTTTTGCTGTCTCTTTGTGCTTCTTCCAAATGTAGTTCATTAAACAGCGCAGTTTCTTACTAGATTAGGTGATGTATTTTAGCCACAGGTTAGTTAACATTAAGATAAATACTAACTTAACATTCTTAACGTACATTAACTAATCTAGTTAGTATGTATTTTAGTTAATGTATTTGAACCCCCCCAACTCTCCCAGCCTGTCCTCCCAGCAGAGGGGCTCCAGCCCTCCCAGTGGCCCTAAGGTGATCAGTATGTTTTTAGGAGCATTGGGAAACACAATTCTTGACGTTTTACTGAAGTTAGTTGTTAGTGAAAACTGTCTCCCTGTGTTACACTCTGGCACGTCTGTGCTGACTCCACAGATGTTTGTGGAACAGGCATTTGAGGTGTGATTGAGCTGCTGCAATTTTCCTTCTGCGTATTCTCAATGACAATGATCAAATATTAATAAAATCATTTTCCTGAGTGTGTTTTGCTGATTTAGAAATGAAAGCTTTTAGTGCGTGCTTCTGGATGAATGTTTTGTGCTGCACGTGCTTACCGTATGATTTCAACTGAAAATTGCCACCTTCAGTAATAGTTGTTATTATCTGCAGTTCTTATTCTTCAGGTGGAAAATAGCAGCTCTTCTGTAGATGCAGAAGCATTTAGGTTACCCAGAACTTCTGCATTGGTCTGGTTGCGATTCATCCGCTTTCTTGAAGCGTAAAGGATACTGTGTGAGTTTGGTAGGACTAATCACAGGATCAGAATTAAGAATTTTCCTCTAAATCTTTTAAAATTAGTCTATTTTTGAAATAGCGGTATTAAAAGTTTTACATCGCAGCAGGATTTGGATGTGTGATTCACATCTGGAACTTAGTAATTAACCATACAGAACTCTGCTAATAACACTATATACTATTTAAGCCTGTCACTAGCACTTTGAGTGTCATGTTCTCCTGCAGTTACACTGCCATCCTCAAGCTGTAGGATTTACCAGTTTGGAAATACCCACAGGAATATTAGATTCACAGCAATTATCACAACATAGAGACTTCTGCTTTGGATTGCAGCCTCTAAAGAGAAAGTTGCAGTATTCAGATCAGCTCCCCTTGTGCAAATTCTATTTTATATGGCATGCAGAGGGCAAGATGTGCACTCAGGCAGACTTTTGTGCTGTTATCAGTTGGAAATTAATACATAAAGCCTTTTGTACTCAAGATATGGCTATCAGCAGCTTAAGCTAACATGTTACTTTCCTTGTTGGAAATACTGTTGTGTGCAGAAGATGACCTGAGAGCTGGCACATGGTGTTTGATCTGCTTTGGGAGTCAGATTTGGTGGCTGATCAAAGCTGTGCAGTCGTGGGCAGGGAGATTGGAGCGGGCTGATCAGCCAGCCCCTTGGCCAGAGCAGGTGAACCCAAAAAGAGAGATCTCAGAGATCACAGATAGGTGGATGAATGGTTTTGCAGTAGGTTATGAGGGCAGCCTCAGCAAGTTTGCGATGACACCAAGCTGTGTGGTGTGGTTGACACGCTGAAGGGAAGGGATGCCATGCAGAGGGACCTGGGTGGGCTGGAGAGGTGGCCTGTGCCAACTTGTTGAGGTCCAACAAGGCCAAGTGCAAGATCCTGTACCATGGGCCAGGGCAATCCCAAGCACAAATACAGGCTAGGCAGAGAATGGATTGAGAGAGCCCTGAGGAGAAGGACTTGGGTGCTGAAAGGCTGGACGTGAGCTGACAATGTGCACTCCCCCATCCTGGGCTGCGTGGCCAGCAGGGCAAGGGGAGGATTCTGCCCCTCTGCCCTACTCTGGAGAGAGGCCCTGGCACTGCTGCTTCCAGCGCTGGGGCCACCAACATCAGAAGGACGTGGACCTGTTGGAGCGGGGCCAGAGGAGGCCACAGAGATGCTGGGAGGGCTGGAGCCCCTCTGCTGTGGGGACAGGCTGAGAGAGTTGGGAGGGTTCAGCCTGGAGGAGAGAAGGCTCCGGGGAGACCTTAAAGCCCCTTCCAGTCTATAAAGGGGCTTCCCCAGGAAAGCTGGGGAAGAGACTCTTGTTCAGGGAGGGGAGCTACAGGACAAGAGGGTAAGGGTTTGACACCGAAAGATGGGAGGTGGAGATGAGATCTGGGTGATAAATTCTTTGGTGTGAGGGTGGTGAGAGCCTGGCCCAGATTGCCCAGAGAAGCTGTGGCTGCCCCATCCCTGGAGGGGTTCAAGGCCAGGTTGGAGGGGGCTTGGAGCAACCTGGTGTGGTGGGAGGTGTCCCTGCCCAGGGCAGGGGGTGGCACTGGATGATCTTTAAGGTCCCTTCCAACCCAAATCATTCTGTGATTCTGTAACAGCAGAAGACCATGAGGAAATGGCACAAAGGAGGGACCACAGCATGAGGGGGATGCAGTGAGTAGTCTGGAAGTTGTATCCAATGGATAATTTGGAGTCTTCAATAACCTATTTGTTTTCCAGTGGGTAATCTGCTGTAGAAGATTTACTGATATGTATTAGTTTAGTCGATAAGGGAGGTGAAGCTGAAAAAGTTCTAAAACTGAATAGGAGAGCGGAATATCTGGATGTTTCCAAAGTGATGTCTACATTTAATAAAGTAGCACACTATTTCATTTCTGTCTGTTAATACTGTAGCTTGAAGATGCATATTGTCCACCACCTCTCTGGGCAGCCCCTTTCAGTGTTCCGTCACCCTCACTGTGAAGAAGTTTTTCCTCATATTTAAGAGGAACCTGCTCTGTTCCAGCTTGTCCTATCATTGCCTGTCACTGAGAAGAGCCNTAGCAGAGAATAGTGGGAACGTCTGCTTGCTTGGGCTGGTGTGGGAGGATGAGGATGGGCACAGGGGTGAGGAATGAGCCCAGTCAGAGGCAAGGTTGAACTGTGAATGGAGGTTGTTTTACGCTCTTTCAGAAGTGATGGGTTTCCATGTCCAGTGAAGTGCTTGGTAGAATTACAGTCTCTGTTTGTAGACTTGATCTGACCAAATGAAAACAAAACATAGGGTAGCTGGTTTCTCTAAATTTGAAATTCACTTTTTACTGTAATAAGTCATTTTCAGCCATTCCTGTGCTTGGCGTTTGTGGGTTTTTTTTTTTTTTTTTTTTTAAACCCAAGTAATATTTGATTAAGTAATAATGGGAAGATAAACCTCTTACCCAGGACTTGCAACATCAAAATAGGCATATATCTTCAGGCACAAGAGGTACAGTAAACTTTGCAATTAGAACATCATTCACTCCTAGTTAATGGGCAAATTGAAGGGATAAAATCCAAACACCTTTTTTCCCCAAAACACGAGTGTTTGCAGATCATGCAATAGTAGAGACTAAGCCCTTTGTAAACTATTTTCTCTACTTTGGGGAAATGGAAAGGAACTGGAAAGAAAGCAAGAGGGGTGGGTTTGTTTGCAGTGTAATGTACCTACCTGTCACAAACCAGCTGGTTGAATTGGTGAGTTTCTGAGGATTCAAATGTTCACGTTTTCTCTTCTTCCAGATTCGAGATCCAGCCCATATTATGGCTGGCAGTGGATCCAGATCAGGACAATCCAGTGGGTTTTCCATGAAATCACAGCTTCAGATCACTGGTAAGCTCTTTGAAAGGATGTTATCTCTTCTGGTTAGAAAGATAAAAATGTTTTTCTGCTAATTAAATGAAGGTTACTCATATGCTGCATTTCAGGCCGTTTTCTCGTACAAAACCCAAGAGAAATCTTGCAACAACATTGGTGCTGTTATGCTGTTATGCCATCATTACTTGGCAGGAATATAGCTATTTTATTCAAGATTTTATCTAAAATGCATCTTGAAATGATACATTTTTGTGTTAAAAAAAAAAGGAATATTTCTTTTTGAATGCTGTTAAGTGAATTGTAGAGTACAATCCTCTCTGAAATGTAATAAAGTAACACCATCCTACTTTGATTTACTAACACTTGACAGAAAACCAAATCCAACACTTTCTCCAAACAGGCTTTTTACATCTCAAGTGAAGTGACTCTGAACTGGTCATCAAACATGACATAATGCATCTCCCTTGTTACATGTCTCAGTGGCCACTACTGTAAAAGGAATCTTAATAAAAATGTGGGTGAGAATATCAGTGTAATTGAGCATCTATAGGCACAGGAATGGATTTACATCATGTGCTCTGCTCCTTGTAGTGCCCCACCAACAGAGCAGCGGTTAAATCTTAATTATGAAGTTTTCCTCACTTTTGCTCTCTGACAACTTTTCCTGGAGTGTAAAAGCTGGAGCCTGGGAATGGGAGATCTATGCATGTGTGCAGGGCTGCGTTTAGAAGCATCAAGGGTAAATTTTGTCCCCTCAGTGGGAAGATCTGTGGGTATGTGCAGAAGTTTCACAAAGCTGATGTTGTTGGGGATGAATAGGATTGTCAAAAATAAATGGGAAAGCTTTAGACTAGAAAGGAGGTTGAAACTGAGCAGTTCTGTCACACTGAGGTCACAAGCCTCAACAGGCCACGAGACTTCAGGAGAAATGTACAGGTTGACATTGGAGAGAAAAATGGAAGAGATTTGGAAGGAGGTACATCCTCCACGTAGATGTGGGTTGAAGTGGTGATTGCTGTCCAAGGCTTTCTCCATTAAAGGCTTGTGACTCACATAAAGTGAAGAAATGTCTCACAGAATCACAGAATGATGTAGGGTTGAAAGGGACCTCTGGAGATCATCCAGTCCAATCCCTGCCA
>VXBJ01000601.1:161815-217444 GCA_013400055.1 Nycticryphes semicollaris
ACAGAGATGCTCCAGGACCCTCAGCATCTTCACCGCCCTCCACTGGACTCCCTTTCCAGCAGTTCTCTGTCCTTAAACTGGGGAACGCAGAACTGGTCCCAGTGCTCCAGATGGGGCCTCCCCAGGGCAGAGCAGAGGGGCAGGATGACCTCCCTCCACCTGCTGGTCACACTCTTCCTGATGCCCCCCAGGATGCCACTGGCCTTCTTGGCCACCAGGGCCCGTTGCTGGCTCATGGGCATCCTGTTGTCCACCAGGACTCCCAGGTCTTTTTCCTCAGAGCTGCTCTCCAGCAGGTCAGCCCCAACCTGTCCTGGTGCAGGGGGTTCTTCCTCCCCAGGGGCAGGACCCTACACTTGCCCTTGCTGGATTTATCAAGTTTCTCTCTGCCCAGCTCTCCAGCCTGTCCAGGTCTTGCTGGACGGTCCCACAGCCTTCTGGTGTGTAAGTCACCCCACCAGTTTGGTGTCATCTGCAAAAATGCTGAGGGTACACTCTGTCCATCTCAATGTTTAGAGCTGATACTGTTAAGCTGTTTGAACAGATCTTAATTTCTGTAGAAGTTCAGCCACAGTCTGCAAACAGACTATTCCCTGAGCAAGCAGGGATTAGCTTTTTGAAGACATCTCTATAAACAGCAACACCTCCCCCCAGCACCCAACCTGCCCTACCCTCACCACCCCCCTCTCTTGTCTTCCTTAGTTTTAAGTGAACTTTCAGGTTGTCTGGGTAAGAACCTGGAGGGTAGGTACAAACCTGATGGTTTGTGCTGCCTCAAAGCAGGTCTTGATGCCTTTGGGGTTGCTGGTGGGGCGAGACGCTGCGGTGTAGATGTACTGGAGATGTGAAGGGAAGGGGAACTATTTGTGAAGGTTAACCTTAGCTCACTGAAGTTAATTTCTGTAAGTTGTCTCTAATATATAAGGCGTTTCCCCTGGGAGCAGTTCAGAGCAGTTTATACTAAGCTACTTCTCTAAATCTCTAAAGGACCATGGTCTATAAAGGGAATCAAGGGGGATTAGCCATATGGGCTTGAATTAGTCACACTTCTTTGGAGGTGCAGCTGAACGGGGGGCTGCAAAAAACACCAGAGACCAAGGTGTTACTTGGTAGAACAGAGTAGAGTTCACTGGAAATGGGAAACGATAAATTCTTCGTCTTCAGTACTGTTTTGTGAGTTTAGTGTTTCCGGGGAATCCAAGAACACTCCTAATCTGAGAGGCAGATATCGGGGGCAGACACATACATGTGGATGTTGCTCCAGCTGGATGGAGGCAACAGAGTGCTTGGAGAGACAGGAGTGTTGCAGTCAATGATGCTGAATGCCTAAAAACAAACAAAAAAACCCCCAGAACAGCCAGCCAGCCCCACTCCCAAATTAAAGCTGTGGAGCTCAAGCCCTGCCCAGGTTTTGCTGTTTCCAGAACAGTCAGTAGCTCTTGGAACTCAGTTTCAAGGAGGTTTGCCTCAGGTTAGCTTTTCTGTGAGTTGCTTTTGTACAGACAACTCGACACAAAGTTCTTCTCCCTAATGATGTCCTATTCACCGGAAGTGTGGAAGTTTCCTGTGACTCCTCAACGAGAGGGACAGATCACGTTTGGAGCTTTTTAAGGAGCAAGTGCAATAAACTGGAATTCTCTTGTCTGGCAATAAACAGGGAGGTGGAGGACGGTGTTTTCTACTTTCAGTCACCAAAGGGCATTTGTGGATCTTATCCTGATTATTATTAATGAGTGTGTCTGATGTTATAGAAGTGCTGTTGCACGTTCTAGGCATTTGTGTGAGCTGTAGCATTGGCTAAAATGATCTTCAATGCAAGAACATTTTTGTCCATATAATGTATTGGTTTTTTCCTTGATCATTATTTTCAGGCATCAGTGACCTGACCCTTGAATACTGAAATGCACAACTGAAAAAATACTAATTGCCTTTTTTCTCTTTCTTAACAGTTATTTCAGCAAAACTAAAAGAAAAAAATAAATGGTTTGGCCCTAGCCCTTACGTGGAAGTCTCAGTAGATGGACAGTCAAAGAAGACAGAAAAATGCAACAATACAAACAGTCCAAAGTGGAAACAGCATCTTACAGTGTAGGTTTGATGGGTTTGTTTTCCAATTTATTTGAGCTAAATTAGTACAACTGACAGTGGATATAAGGGTCTGCAGTTTTATTTCAACCAAGGTGTATGTCATATGAAGATACTTGTGTGATTTTTGGAGCAAATATACTACAGTTTGCAATATGTATTTACAAACTATTGCAGTATGCTCCATGAAATGGTCCCAATGCTTATGAAGGTATATATTCTGTATTGGCACATCAAAGGAGCTTTAAATCTGTAAGTAGTAAGGAAAGTAAGATAATTTGTTGTTAAAATCGTTAGTCTCGTGCATGTTTCTGTTGTCACATTTAAGGTCATGGTGTTTCCGAAATACCATGAAAAGTGTAGCTGTTCTTGATGTACCTCTTTGTTGTGTACCGTGCTGTAGCACAGGTAATGACCTCGATCTTATTCACGTCTGAATTCAATCACAAGTACGATATTCCTGATTAATTTGTGCCTTCAGAGTACATAACTAACATTAGAGTCAAGATGGGCACAGCTGTTGATATTTGCTTGGCCCAGTAGTTGTGGTTTTAGGTAAAGCACAGGAAAAAAAAACCTGCCTCTATAAAATTTAGTTTTCTCTTAAGAACGTGTCACATAGAACACTGGGATAAAGGGCAGTCTTGTGCTTGCCCACTTGTTTATTAATTTAAATTCTAGATTATTCTTGAGGCACCTTGAACATTTCTGCCTGAAAACCGTTTCTCTGCTTGTTCTTTTCTCGTAATTCAGATGATTATGAAGTTCTAGTTACTACTGTTAACCTTGCTTTCCACTGCAAAGTAGTATTTTAAGGAAAAGGAAACCTTCTGCTTTCCATGTGCATCAATGTGCAAGAGCAGGATTTTCTTTTGGCTTTTAAAAGCTGCCTTTTTTTTTTTTTGTTAAAAATTGAAATGTTTGTGGCTCATGTTGTGCGAGTCCCCACCATAATGCACGGGTGATTTTTGCTGCTGTTCAGTAAATGCCCAACAGAGACACCAAATGCACATCAGCCTCAATGGGGATTCTGCTAATGCTATGTGGAAATTAGCAGTGTAAGTTAATTGGTTTTTAGGAAATATTTGGACACAGCTGCTTACATTCAGATTCAGAACAAAAAGGGAAAGAGTAATGGCTTCTGCAGCTGGGTATGGACTGTGGATTTGTCTCCTGGCTGTTAAGTGGGGCTGTGTACTCTGAAGGATTTATCAACTGCATACAAGTGAAATTATCCATCATTGTAACACCTGTATCTCACAATTCAAATCATTTAAAAACATATAAATGTTAGAATGTTCATTACAGAAATAGAATATCAGAATTTAAAATTACTTTGAAGTTGCTGTTAGGGATTTAAAAAAAAAAGTGTTCATGCATTGTCAGCAACTGATAGTGATATAAATTTGTAAAGCTCCTCACAACTCAGTGGAGCACAAGGTGCAGGTGAATACTTTGCCTCTAGAGCAACTTTATAGGGGAAAAAAAAAGTTTTCTGAGTCTGTTCTTAATTGTAATATCAGAAGGAAAAAGAAAAATCTAAGCTTTCCTGCTTTTCTTATGACTGGGAGAGTTCCTTTACTCTCCACGATTTGCCAAAAGAGCTTGGGCTCAAGTTTGGACTCTGTAGAGGCTTCCACTGCCACGTCCGTGCTGTGCCAGCACCTTGGATGTAGTTCAGATTTTTGTATCACTGCAACAAGTGAAAATGAAAGAAAAGCCTGAGGGAGGTAAAAAGGGTGGGGGGTGAGGGAGAGAAATAAATGTGGTATTTTTCTTTGAATTTCAATTTCTTTGAATTATTAACTTTGGAATGAAGAGAAGCTGTCGTGGTAGTGGGTCTGTGAGGGACTTTTCTGGTAGCAAAGCTGGCCTCAGCTTCTCCAAGGACACAATCCAATTAGCACCCTGTAGGAGTAATACATCCTCCTCCCCGAAATGGGAACCTGCAAGAACTGGTCTCTCTATTCCTTGTTACACTCAGATACCAGGTGTGAGCTGGTAGTACTTTTAGTTTTTCTATAGAAGTTTCCCTTAAAATAGTAATAAAAAACGTACTCAGTCTATGAAGAGCCACAGTCTTGATTTACGTGACATAAAAATGTGACTGCATACTGGAATGTGCTAACATTTTGGTTTGTAATGGTTTGATGTTACTTCTTTGGTTGAAATACTTTTAAGTGACAGTGAAGTGGGTTGTTTGGTTCACACACTTTCCTCTGCCCACAGCCCTTACACAGTGCTCAACTTTCTCTTTTCAGAATTGTCACTCCCGTAAGTAAATTAAACTTTCGAGTCTGGAGCCATCAAACCTTAAAATCAGATGTTCTTCTGGGAAGTGCTGCTCTGGATATTCATGAGACTTTGAAATCAAACAGCATGAAACGTAAGCACACAGTTAGCAATACCTTGGAATGCTGCAAGATTTGTCAGGTATTCTCTGTTACCGACCTTGTGCAACTCTGCAAATGGCCTCAAGAATTCTTTTTGTGGCTACAGATTGTGTTTATGAGCTTTCTCCTGCTTTTTTAGTGTAAGCTTTTTTCATTAGACACAGCCTGCTCTGGTGTTATTAAAAACCTGGGTTTTTTTTTTCACTTTACTAGTATGTGCAAGAGTCAAAGCATAATTAAAGAAAAGAGTGTTTCTTTTTATACAGCTTAAGGATGAAAACTGATATATTCCTGGTGCTAGACCAGGAAACGTGTGAAGTTATTTTTGTTATACATAGTATTATAGGGATATGGTGTATTATTCCATGCACCTTGGAACTAGTTAGCCTTTAGGCAGTGTATGCACCCTGTGGAGCTTGAAAGACAATATAGAATTAGACACTTTCAGATGGTGGGCACTGTAAATGCAGCTCTGAGGAGAAAGACCTGGGAGTCTTGATGGACAACAGGATGCCCATGAGCCTGGAGACATTCAAACCCCACCTGGACACGTTCCTGTGGGACCTGCTGTGGGTGACCCTGTTGTGGCAGGGTGTTGGAGTGGATGATCTCCAGAGGTCCCTTCCAACCCTAGAGCATTCTGTGAAATGCAGCATATTATAATTGTAATAAGACATTCTTCCTGGCAGAGTGTTACTGTCCTGCTGGAACTGGGTGAAAATTGTTCTGTATCACATGAGATCCCCTGCTGCAATTCACTGGGTTTGCTTCAAACCATTAAATCAACATTTATTTACAGTTCGATTTCACTGAAAAACATTTAATCTGAAAGTGGTTTTGATCTGGAGATATGATGCAAAATCTTCACATTCTAAATGTGAACCTTGGTGCCATTAAAGAGGTGTGGAATACTTTAATCAGAAGGTAGAAGTGATACCTTCTCTGTAGGAAGTGAATTACATTTCCTAATGATGGCTTTTTGAGGTTGCTTTGGAAATGTGGACAGAAACCCAAGACTCTTTAGGCAGCAATAAGGTTATGCTCCAGTGTTCCCCTTTTTATAGAAACAAGAATTTTTTACTGATACCTGGAAACAATTAGTTTTACCACACAGAACATAGAAAATTATGGATAGACAGAGCTGTCATTCTGTGGTTTGATTGTTTGTGTTTTTTTTCCCCTTAATCTCTGTGGTCTGTGATTGGCTTCTTGAATAAAAACCACTTTGTTTTTGTGACATAGTAAGATAAACTCCCATTATTTCTGTGCTTTTTCAGTTGAGCAGGTGGTGGTGACGTTGCATCTTGTTGGTGACCGAGAGCCAGCAGAGGTGGTGGGAGATCTGTCAGTCTGTCTGGATGGGATGCAGGTGGATCCTGAGCTCCTGACCAATGGAGAGGCCTCAAGTACAAGAAGTAAGTAACTTCTTCAATTCAGAAGTTCCCTCTACACATATATGTGCTATACAAAGCGGCTTTTTTTTTAATGGAAACTTTAACACAATGGTTTAATAATCATAATAACAGCAGTTTCTATAACTTTCTGTTTATAGAGACCATGACTTTTATGTGGTTTTTTTATTTGAGGTGGAGTCATAGCCCACAGTGAAGCTTTCCAGCCTTACTGTAACAAAAAAAGATCTGGATCTTTATTTTCTGGACTTTGCTAACTTATATCTAGCAAATCTCAGCCTTTAATGAAAGCCTCTAGCTTCCCTGAACACTTAATGACATAAACAGAAAAGAATATAAAATAAGTTAGCTTGATCTCATCATTGTCATAAGTATTCTGCTCACTAGGAGACATGGGTTTATATTACTTTTTTTCTCAAAATATCTCATTTAGATAAATATTTTCATAGATTTTTCTCCCTGTGGAGTGCTGCAGAGAGGGATTCACTATTCTTTTTAGCTGGTGTCAGCAGTTTCAGATAACTAGTATTATTTTTAACTGAAAACCTTGAATACATGTAAAATGTGTAATTACAGTAAAATAACAAGTAGGGGGGGTTAAATCCATTGGTGCAGGACAGGCAATGGGGTGTCTTTGAGGGTACAGTACATCGCAAAGTAGAAATAGGTAGATTGTTTCTCCAGCAGGCGGCATTGGAGAGATGAGGCAGGCAATTCGTTGGACATTTTTAGGCTGCTGTTTGGTTTGGGGTTTTTTTAAGGCCTAGAAGAATTTGGTTTGAGATTCCATCTAAATATCACGGGGAAATTGAGTTAACACACTGGCTGTAGTTGATCTTTCTTTGTTTCTTGTTAAAAGGATCGATCACATGACCTGATGGTTGTGGGGTTTTTGGTAAATAAAAGCCAGATACTGGGACTTCTTGGGGCTTGAGGGGTGGCCAGAGAAATACCTACTGATTGTAACGCAGTTTCCCCTGATGTAATACTCGGGTTTCATCCGTGCTTTCTTCCATTTCCTGAAAATTAACCTATTGAGAAAAAGGTGGTAGCAAGTAGAAGAGGGTGCACAGGTAGTGGAATTGAGTCCTGGATACAGGTTTGGGCTGGACAGGGCAGACTTCCCAAGAACTGGAGTTCAGCAGAGGGTTCCTAGATGATCAGGGGACACAGGAAAAGAGTTAAATCTTAGTGTAGCACATTCTTATTGTACAAGCTATAGGTACTTACAGGCAAATACATTGTTTATAACTTTTCGAGTTAAATTCCTGTTTCTGGGATTAAAATCACTTTGTGCCCAGCCCACTAACAGCACATCATCACAAGCCTTTGCATGGCTATATCCTTGTCTTTGGCCTAGAGCCCTACATAGCTCCCATCAGAATTGATAACCGATTTCTTTGTTGGTGACCTTTGTTTAATTCTATGGAAATAAAGCATTTGTGCTGTCTACATGAATGAGCAGTTCTGTGCTGTATATTCAAATGTTGCAAATGTTGGCACAAAAGGCAAACATTTCCAAGCTGGCTGAATAAGCAGCTACAAAATGTTTGCAAATCTGGGCAGAGCGGCTGTAATTGCCTTTGGAGCCCTGCCATATTTTGTACCTGCTTGAATGCCTTTATGCTAAAGAATTTACAGAGAGAGGGAAGGGTCTGAGCTAGAGAGGCCCAGAAGACAAAGCCCCTGCGGTTGCTTGTTAGCCAACCAGAGAGATGGTTTCTAGAGAAGTCGTTGCCTTTCCTGCTCCGCCAGTCATCGCGCAAAGGGGAGAGAACAGGGAAAGCCAGTTCCACTTGAAGAGTGGAGAATACTGCTTGGTGCTGCTGCAAAGAGAGCAGACAATGTTATCGAACTGCGTGTGTTTGGGAATATTCATACAGTCTAATAATACCCTGTTCTGACTTTCATAAGGTGAAAATATTAGATACACGCGTACTCATGCGTATAGAGAGACAGGGTTGTGAAATAAGTAGATAAGCGGCACATAGTGTTTAACCTCCACATTTGAAAGAAATGTGAGCATTGAAGTCCACTTCTTTTCTTGGAGATGGTTCAAAATGCCGGTTATATTTGTGTTGTCTTTTTCTTTCTGATACTTAAGGTCCTACACAGAATGATGGCGCCAAAGTAAAGAATGATACACGGTAAGACTTTTCTCCTGTTTTGGTTTGTTTTTTTTTTTTTAATACTGCCTTTTAGTGTTTGGAGATTTGAAAAAGGAATCACATGTTTTATAAAGACAACTGAAAAATTTCTGAGTCTGCCCTGCAGCAGTGTCTGTTGAGATCTGAGTGCGTCCTAAACAGAAATACTGTGCTGTTGGACATTCACATAGTCAGTTTGTTTTCCATATGAGCCCCATCTTCTGGCTTCAGTTTGCCTCGACACCTTGACTGATCTTTCGGGTTTTTCCCTTCATTTTCCTCATCCTTCTCCCAGTAATTAACCCAAGCAAAATATAAAAATTAGAATAATCCCCCTGGTGAGGAAATGGCAGTGGTTATTTTTACCCCGTTTTGCTGTATTGCACAGAGATACCAGAATTATATTTAGCTTTAGTAAGATACCAAAAGCTGTCTTGAACTTGCAGTGCTTTAAGGTCGATATTGGATTATGTGCCCTGCTGCTTGGTAGGATGAATGTGTGACCATACTTGCTGGCAGATTAACCTGCAATAAGCAGCGTGCTACTTGAATTAGTTCCCAGTACTAAGCTGTAAAATGCCCATCACTCTTGGATGACATCTCGAATAGTGAAGTTAAAACTTACTATTTTTTAAGTGGATCAAAACTCTAGGCTGTTGTTCAGCCTGGAGAAAAGGAGGCTGAGGGGAGATCACCTTCCTTTCCACAGCTCCCTGGAAGGAGGGTGTAGCCAGGGGTTTTGGTCTCTTCTCCCAAGGAACAGGCGATGGGACAAGAGGAAATGGCCTCAAGTTGCCCCAGGGGAGGTTCAGATTGGAGATTAGGGACAATGTTTACACTATTAAGAATTGGAATGGGCTGCCCAGGGCAGTGATTAAGGCACCATCCCTGGAGGTATTTGAAAGTCAGGCAGACGTGATGCTGAGGGATATGGGTTAGTGATGGGTTTTATCAGAGTGAGGTTGATGGTTGGACTTGATGAACTTAAAGGCCCCTTCCCGCCCGGACAATTCTATGATTCCAACATCTTCCCATGAAAGGGCTTTTTTTATGTTTCCTTCATGCTCAGAAGAATGTTTCCATGCTTGGGTATTCACAGTGCCTGAGTGTGTGACAGTATAGTGACAGCAGGAATAATAGTCGGTTTGGTTTTATTATCACCCACCGGGGGTTTTGGTGTTAGCTAAAGGTCCATCTGGAGGATCATGTAAACGACCTGGAATACGTCTAGTGGTTGTTGTTATACGTCTCATAATGTTTTGATATGCGTTGTTATACCTTAAACCAACTGGTCAAACACGTAAAAGATAAGAGATTACACCTTTGCCTTTAGTGTTCAAACACCACCGGTCTGCGTTCTGGGCCTGAGGAAGACCCAGGCGATAGCTCTTACAGACATCACTAGTGACTTGTGCACATTTGCAGAGTTATTTACTTTGCAGTTTGTGTGGGATGGTATGAATTGCCTGCACCCCCCCTGGTACAGAGCAAGAGCACGTTGGACAATGGTATTGCCATCAAATATACGTGATTCTACTTGGTCCTGTCACTCAGCCTTACCTACCTCTTTCTGTTTGCTGTCCTGTGTAATTTTTGCAGTACTGAGCTGAACCCATAACCTATGGCTTTATGACTGATGCCCTGAGTATTTTAACCTCTCAGTCCGCTAGAATTATGGTTGACAGTCCTTTTATTTTGCTCAGTGTGTTTTGAAGATAAAACACTTTAGAGGTAAAGCTGTAGATACCTGTGGCTGCTGAAGGAACTGCAGAGATAGCAGACTAATACACTGCTCGGTGTGACTGGACGGTACAGAATGGGTGAGGGCTGCTTTTTAGTTTCTTAATCCCCAGAACGTTGAGGAGCTTATATTCATAGCTGTTGATCAAGACTTTAATGCTTTCTCCTAAATTCCCCAGGCCTTTCCAGCATTGAGTTTAGAGGGGAAATTGCTGTATTTCTAATAATATATGGTGTTTTCTATTATGTGAAGCATTCTGTGTGTTGTGATAATGTGCCATCCCTGTGGAGTAAATGCCGGTGGTCTCTTCTCGGGTCTTTGTCAGCTTCTCATCTTGTTAGAGACAAGTGGTGGAAGTAGCTGAGTGACAAAATGCAGAGCCTGGGCCTAAAGGCAGGTCTGGCAGGTTGGGAAATGAAAGAGATTTCAGTGATGGATGTTATATACATCTGTTTCACAACCTTTTCATGGGCTGAGGTTTCACATACCTCAGGAGATAAACTCTTAGTGTATTTATACAGTTGTATAGGGTTTTAGAGTTATGACTGTAAGAATCTCACCTAGACATAACCATTACATTCTAATCTCTTCATGAATTTTAATGTCATCTACACACTGTTACGGAAGTCTTCCTTTTTATCTTTTCCTGGAAAAGGACTAACTCAAATGGCCTTGAAAGCTGTGAAGATGCTGCTGCCAGTGAAAACAAGGCTGTTAACGGCAGTGATTCTCCCTTACTCACCAATGGAAACTGCAAACCTGCTCGACCTCCCAGGCCTTCTCGGCCACCTCCACCCACTCCCCGAAGACCCCCGTCAGTACCTGGTACGTGTTCTGGGGCCAGGGTTTGTTCCAAAACCTTTTCAATGAACAGAACTATTTGTGATGCTGATAGTTAACTACAGTTTTTTTTCCCAGTAAATTCTTTGGCAGGTAACTTCTGAAGGGCTAGTATTTAGCTTGCATATAGTCCATGGTGTTTGATCATTGTTCCTACTATTGGGAATTTCTCATTGCCACGACTGCTCAGTATTGACTGTGGTGATACCGCTACGTACAGTGCAGCTGGGTCCAGAAGAACCCAAGTGAATGCGACTCCTGCACCGAGACATCCCTTGAGAGTGAGGCATGAGATGAAACCTACTGAAGGGCTCACAGAACTCTCTCAAATTGATAATACTGGGGTTGGAAATACTCATTATTTGTTTCTACAATTTGAATTAAATTTCGCGAAATAGAAGCACTTAAAACATTCATTACTCTTTTGCACCGAAGTGGATATTTTATTTTATCTGATTACTTAAAAACCTTCTCCTTCATACACTGCAATGTGCTTCAGTAGTCTCGTTATTACAACTGATAAATGCTGGATGGGAAACTGTGATATGGAAATTACTTTAAAAGATGAGTGGAGTATAGTTCAGTGATGAAACCAGACTTGTCTACGACTTTTAATCCCACCAACCAAATGTTATTCAGAAAAAACCTGAAAACGTTTAAAGAATGTCTGCGTTCCCCTCCCGTTACGATAATTTTTTTTCCAAACAATGGCATATCTCTTCTTGAAAATTTTATGCTTATTATCTCTTAAAATATTATTCCAAATAATAAATGGGAAATAATTAACTTGCCAACACAGGAAAGTAATTTTCTGTCTCTAATCCTTAGCGTTTACAGAATGCAGACAATATGCTTTGGTAAATATGATTTCTTCTATCAGATATATCAAAATTGTGCCAGCGATGGCAATTCTGGGATTAAAGGATTTTTATGAAGTGAAACTAAATTGCTTTCTAGATTTTGTGTAATCTGTGAAACGTGGCTGTATATGGGCGCTTTGAAATACTGGTTCTTGTAAGTGTACTTCTGTGATTTACAACTTCTGAAATAGCTTGATGATAAATATCAGTTCAAGACTTATTTTTCTTTTTCTTCCGTCTTTGACATCTCTGACCCCACAGCGAGTGTAAATGGGCCTTCACCCACATCTGCAGAGAACGAAGGGGCTGGTGCAGGCTCAGCAGCAGCCACGGCCACAAGCACGTCCCCAGAGCAGAGCCCAGAGGGGGCAGCAGCCCCTGCAACAGCCCCCACACCAGCTTCTACCACGGCTGCACTCACCACCCCCCCAGTGTCCCGGCAGGTCCAGCCAGTGAATCCGCCACCTCAGGCACTTACCACAGTCAGTCAAGGTCCTCTTCCACCTGGGTATGGCTTTCATGGTTTAATTTCTTCTTCTTTTTTTTTTGTGCTGACATTTATGGTTTTTATTTTACTGACAGGAGATATAATAAAGCATTCGTAACATCTGCCTTTTGCTGCATCACAAAAATCCATTCCCCCAACCCCCGTATTAATTTGGAGGTTTTCATGAGGGGTTGGAGCGGTTCAGAGAAAGGCAATGGAGCTGGTGAGGGGTCTGGAGCACAAGTCTTGTGAGGAGAAGCTGAGGGAGCTGGGGGTGTTCAGCCTGGAGAAAAGGAGGCTGAGGGGAGACCTTCTGTCTCTCTCCAGCTCCCTGAAAGGAGGGTGCAGCCAGGGGGGGAATCGGTCTCTTCTCCCAACGAACAGGCGATGGGACAAGAGGGAACGGCCTCAAGTTGCCCCAGGGGAGGTTCAGATTGGAGATGAGGAACAATTTTTATCCAGAAAGGGTTCTGAAGCCTTGGAATGGGCTGCCCAGGGAAGGGGTTGAGGCACCATCCCTGGAGATGTTTAAAAACCGGATTGACACAGTGCTGTGGGACATGGGTTAGTGATGGGTTTTAGGAGAGTTAGGTTGATGGTTGGACTCAATGATCTTAAAGGTCCTTTCCAACCTGGACAATTCTATGAGTAATAACTGTTTTGTTGGGTGGGCCTTCAGGCATGGTTCATTCAAGAAAAGAATTAATCTTTCAGGTGGTTTTGATGCTTGTCCTACATTCCCATGTCAGTGAAACACAGAAGTTTTAAACTGTGTGACAGTTTGCTCTCTGCAGATTGCAGTGAAGCCAGGCAGTAAGATATTGGTATAGATAAGTAGAAGAAAAGCTGCTATTGCCATATGTAATTGAAAGTTTTGGAGTCCCTACTGCAGCTCCTGGGAGTAGTGTGGGAAGGCACATGTAGAACATGTAGAATCTGCCAGATGGTTGGTCTCTTCCCTCAGAGCTCTCATTTAGGACTTAAGCTTGGGGCAGGGGGAAGTTTCTGGGCTCTTTGAGTGGGGGAAAGCAAAAGCTTCCCAGTGTGACTGGTGTAATTGCTGAAACATCTGCCTTCCTTGGCAGGCAGCTGAACCAGGCAGGAGAGGTCTGCATTACCTCAATTACAGGATAACTGAGATGAAAAGCAGCCTTGGAAAAGTCGGTTGTTGCTTTACCATTTTGATTTCAACAGAAATGGCAAATGAGTGCTTTTTTCCTGGCTGTGTTTCATTTGGTGCAAATACAGGGTTAAGTCAGCATCCCAACTGCTGCATATGCAGAAAATATGTGAGCAGTGCCCTTATGATGAACTCTGCATATTTGTGATCAGTGCACAATTTGCATATTTTGAGGATTTAAATTGAATTAGCTTTACACTAAAAGGGAATTATGCTCCACAGATGATCCTGTTCAACAGGTGATTGATATATTTGATGCCGAATACAAAACTTTGCTTCATTGCTTGCTTAAAATTATATTTGTAGGCAGGAATTTCAGTTTCCCAGAAACTGGAAGGTGGTGGTTGTTGTGGTTTAGCCTCAGAGGGCAACAGAGAACCAGGTGGCAGCTGCTCTCTCTTGAGTCCATCCAGGGCTGGAAGAGCAAAATCAGAAGAAAAAGGCAAAGCTGGTGGGTTGGGAAAAGGGGGTTTAACAGAACAACCAAACAGTGACAGTAACAGGGATAAAGAAGTATAAAAACTCGTTGAGATACCCTCCCCTTCCTGTCCAGCTCCTGCTACCTCTGGGCATGGCTCCCAGGGGATGGAATACCTGTGCCCCTGCTAGAGCCAGGGGACAATTAACCCCGTCTCTCCCAGAACCAGGACAGTCTTGTAGAATGGTTTTTGTATTGCAGTTGGCGTGGAATGATGTTACTGTAAACACTGCACCACTGGGTATTGTACAGCCTTTTGGTGCATCTCACCAACTGTCAGTTTCAAGCATTTTATTTAGAAATAAGCGTTTCATGAATTGAAATATTTCTCATCTTGATACTGTAAATGAATGACTGGAGTAGTTTGTTCTGGAGGAAGATAAAACTATTGTTTCATTTTCAGTTGGGAGCAAAGAGTAGACCAACATGGACGAGTGTACTATGTAGATCATGTTGAAAAACGAACAACGTGGGATCGACCAGAGCCTCTTCCTCCAAGGTGAGTCAGGGTTTGGCTGGATCTTTTCAGAAATTAATTGACTGGCAATTTACTAGAGCCAGACAGCCTGTTTGTAACTAGAAATGTGAACCCGGTGCAAACATTTGCACCAGGTTGTCCCCAGGCAGTTCTGTAAAAATGCGTATTACAGAAAAGAGGTAAATGTCAAAAATAACAGAATCTGCATTTCCTGCCAAAGATGAAGCACTGAGAAGCAGAGATTTAAGCTAAAGACAGTATAAACACCCCCAACTATAAAAGAGAACCAAAACCACGGAAAAGTATTTTGGGATTGAGGTGAGGATCAGCTTGAGCAGGAACGCCCTTGGTTAGCTGTGTATCCCGAGGTTACTGGCTGCAGTCCTTTCATCTCCTCTCAGGGTTCCCAGCTGTTCATCTACTACACTCTTATAAACCAGCTTTGCTTGTTGAGCTTTTCCAGCTGTGAGGTGGTGGTAGTCTCTGCATGGAAACTGCTCACATTTGTTCTGTTTCTCATTTATTAAAAAAAAAAAAAAGAAAAAAAAAAAAAAACCACATAAGAATTAATCTGTTGTGCTTCATTCATACTCAAGTGGTTCACACATTACACAGAATTGCAGAGTAAAAGTGTGGGATATAAAGAGAACTTGATAATAAAGAATATTGCCTTACAGGTTGTGCAGGTCAATACAGCATTGACTGGGTTTGTGTAACTCTTGAAAACTGTTTGAAAAAACCCTGAAAGTACAGTAAAGGGAATTACTCTGACTTGGTGTGGCATGCAATTAAGTGGAATGATTTCTCCTCAAAGATATTGCTTCTTACACAGTTTTAGTGGAGGCTAAAAGGAGAATAAAAGGGTGGCTGATGAGCACCTGCTTTCTGTCCACTACCTACATTCTGCCTCTTTGCCTAAAAGTGCGTCTGAGCCCTCAAAAATGTCTGCTGTTGAGAAACTGTGGCTTGTCATTTTTTTAAAAGCTGGGAGCGACGCGTCGACAACATGGGGAGGATTTATTACGTTGACCATTTCACTAGAACCACGACGTGGCAGAGACCAACACTAGAGTCTGTCCGAAACTACGAGCAGTGGCAGCTTCAGCGCAGTCAGCTCCAGGGAGCCATGCAGCAATTTAATCAGAGGTTTATATATGGGGTAAGGAATTTAATGATGACTGGGAAGATCAAGTAAGAGAGAGATCTTTTTCACATTTTCAACGCATTAATCTCTTTTCTGCACATTGAAAGTATATATTTATGTGGGGTTTGGGTGTGCTTGTTGGGTCACTTTTCCCCATAAAGATACTGGACTTTGTTGTGGTTTATTCTTTATGTGTGTGTAGCAGGGCAGGCAGTAATAATTGGCAACGTTAGTGCATGTCCTTGCAATGACTGCAGGCAGCATGTGCACTATAGTGGGGTTTTATTTGTCAGCTGAATATAGGTAATGTACTTTGATAAAATGTATGTACAATGTTGATAAAAGCCATTGGTTCAAAACTAGCTACAGCTCAGTAATGAGCTGGTTTATTTGTGTTGTGTCTTCTATTGGCTTTGCCAAAGACCTGGAAAATAAGAGAGCTCACAGGGCATATGTTTCTGCTTTGGGTAAAATGAAATATGCATAGTGACTGTTCTGAAAGCAGGGAAATTGAAAATACTCATTCCAGAATTGTAAATCCATTGGTTACCTCTGACGAAGAGTAGACTTTAGACAATGCCACTGTTTTATCCAGAATGCTGGAGGTTCTAAAATTGCTCTATGTGTAGAGAATAAAAATGGACCTCATAAATGGTGCTAGGGAGCTCTGTACTGAACACAGGACCGAAGGGCTTTGCTTTCTGATTGGTTTGGGTGCTACTGTACTGATTTCCCTTCTGTGTAGGCAGGGACACTAAACAAAGAATAATTATTTTCTTGGCACTGCAGTTAATTAAGCATGACAAGGTCTGTAAAATAGGCCTTCTCGGCCGAGAATAAATTGTTGGCATCTTTTGCTTCTGTGTACCGTTAACAACAATGCATTTCCTTCAATAATTCATGATGGCTCTGGTGCAGCATCGGGGAAGCAAATGACTAGTCATTAATTCACCGTTTGCTTGTGTGACTTGCAGAACCAGGACTTTTCATCCACACAGAACAAAGAGTTTGATCCCCTTGGCCCTCTGCCGCATGGATGGGGTAAGATTGACTTGAAAGTGTTTTGTAATGCAATACAACTAAACATTAAAGCCTACTTCTGCTAAATTATTTTGTCAGCTGTTCTAAGCTAGGTTTTTAAAATTAAAATCTGGATCAAAAATATTTTAAATCTAATCAAGTTAAAACAGAGTTCTGACAAGGATGTGAGGTTTCAAAGTAGATTAGAAACCGTAAAGTGTTCCAGTTCATCCCTGTGACTCTCTTAATACTTTCTTTCACAGTGTCATCTATTTTTACCACTTTCATTAGGTAGGATTTCTCCCCACAATCCTTTTCTGGCCAAATCAGACTCCAAATCCCATCTAGCTCAGGCAGCCAAATCCTCTCCCCAGGTCAATTTTTTGGGCTGAAAATGTTTTTTCTTTTACAATGACATCTAACCCCTTCTTGGCCTGGGCCTCCCCCTGCAATAATTTTGAGTTTGTATTTTACAGGGTTAACAATTTTCAGTTAATATAATTGGGGGAGTTATAAAAAATGTAAGTGCAAAACGAATTTCTGGTGTGAATATCAAGCAGATATAAAAATTCCAGTTTCATGATACATAGGCAAAGTTCTCAGAATGGTGTAATTGTAAAGCAGGGTATTACTTGGCTTTAGTAATTAGACCTGGGGGTTTTTTGCTCATTTGTTTTTTAAACATAAATATTAAGATATTTAGTTCTGATATTGATGCAGTTTCATGCTGTAAAATTGTTGTTCCCCACACTCATGCTACGTAGCATGCCATAGAGAATGTTTCAAAGAAAGTCCTTTAGGCTGGCATTGCCCAGGAAGCAACAAAGATGAGTTTCCACATTGCATTGAATTCTTAGACAAGTGTCCGCTTCCAGCCTTCTCACGTAAACTGCAGCATTTCCCCGTGGTGCTCAGATTTGGGCCTGTTTTTATAATTTGTATTCTATAGTCTGTGGTTTTTTGCACCGCTAAATAAAAGTTGCATAAAGAGCCGCAGAGCGGTAGAGAAGACCAAGGCAGGGTGTTTATCTTGAGCTTTGTTCAATTGTGGACATAAGCTGAAGTATCTGAGAGGAAACATAGATGTATTTTGTTGGAAACTGCAACAATCACATTTTATTCCCTGCTCATAATTTTAATATTAAGCCCTTGTACTTGATACTTGTGTATACGTCTGGTACCCGGTCTGTGTTTCTGTCTGTTCCTGTAAAGTCTGTCACAATAATTGAAGCAGCTGGAATTTGCTGTGGAGGAAACAGCTTACGTTTTTTCTTCCTTCCAGTTAGTTTTCCTACAGTTGAAAAATAGCATAGTAAAGGATCTTAGGGCAGAAATTTCAAACTTCATTGATATTTTAATCCATATGGATTGTTAACTTACAAAAATGCTGAAAAACCTTTTTAAAAAGTGTGAGAGTGTCTCACTAGGTCTAGCGAAGGTAAATCTCCTGGGGTGAGCCCCTTCCTTCTCACCCATGTTTATACAGTAGTTGTGATGCCCAGAATCTCTCCCGTGGCTGGGAGTATTGGTATCAGCAGTGCAGGTAGCAAGAGTTCAGCTTCTGAGGGTGAGAACTGAGGCATAAAGAACTTTCTCTAGTTCTTTATGCTTTTCATAGGGCGTAGTTCCATCTGAGCCCTGGCAGTGGATATTAAGAGAGGTTCCTGTTTGTGTGTAGCCTGTTAAGGAATAACGTTCACAAAAGCTAAAAGATGTCAAGTCAAAGGAGGTAAAGAAACCTAAAGGCTGTTGCAGGGTGTGTTGATTGATCGATTTATTTGATTTGATGCAGTCTCAGTGAACAGGGATTGAAATTTCTTTTCCTTTTGCATCTTTTCAGAAAAGAGAACCGACAGCAATGGCAGAGTGTATTTTGTCAATCACAACACGCGAATCACACAGTGGGAAGATCCCCGGAGTCAAGGGTAAGGAATCAGTTGCAGGTTCATGTTAAGGATGGAAAATGTAACCCAGTAGTGATACTGAGCTGGGAAATGCCTCCCAGGGCTGAAACAGGGACTGCTCTGCACAAACTTCAGACAACCCCTTAAAATATGGAAAGGTACTGGCCAAAATCAAAACTCTCAAAATATTACTAATAGTATGGTTGCCAGAAAAGTCTTGGTCAACAGCAGGAAGATCATTCCCCAGAACAGCTCCTGCTCTTTTTAGAAGAAAGACACAAATGTCTAAAGGCTTGTATCACTGGGGGAGAGAGGGGTTTATTTCATATGGTGACGGGATAGCACAGAGGATCCTCAATAAGAATTTGATTATTTCCTAGACAGTTAATAGCTAAGAGGCAGAAAGAAGACAAACTTGAAAAACCACAGGACCCCTTTTCACACCATTAAAAAAAAGAAAAAGAACTAGGAGCACTGCTAGAAGTAACAAAGTACTGTTAATTTTGGGCTCTGGTCACTCTGACTCGTTGAGATGGGGAATGTAGGCAGGAAATGGAGGATGAAGGTGTTTAATCCCAACTCCTCCTGTCCAAGCTGAAAACTTCCATGTGGAGAAGCAACTTCATCTGTGCTCTCTAGAGAAAGGAGTAAGAGGAAGGGGGAGTGGAACAGCCCGGTGTGTGTGTGTGGAGGGGTGATGGCTGTAGGTAGAGATGACAACTATTCCATCACGGTCAGGTCTGCAGCAGCCAAGTGTGTGAAGAAAACACAGTAACTCTTAATTCAACCCAAGAACCACAGGTGCTGCCTTCACAGCAGGACACATGGTCCTGCAGCGCAGTTCTTCGGGGAGAAGTCACTCTGAGAGCACCTCAGAATGGTGCTCCTTGGGTCTTGCAAACACACTGAGATCTGGTTTTGTTTATACCAACACCGAGTTGGAGGTTATTGAAAAACTGTATAAGATCTGCATTTGCAGATTTTTTGTCATTCTGAAACTCTTTAAGTTTTTGGCTACTGTGATTATACCTGAGGTACCAACAGCTATTTATTTAAATTATGTCAGTTTTCAAGTAAAATCCTAATAGAAGATAAAGTTCTGTGAAATGGAGAAAACCTCAATAAACTTTGCTTACATTTTCCCCTTAAGTTTCTATTTGCCTTATTCCAGGTAGTGCAACCAAATGAGCTAATGGTTTTGAGACAGTCTTGTTGAGAGCTGATGTGAAAATTTAAGAGGTGGAAAAAAGGAAAAATAAATATTGAATTTAAAGTTT
This sequence comes from Nycticryphes semicollaris, assembly GCA_013400055.1. Taxonomy (NCBI): domain Eukaryota; kingdom Metazoa; phylum Chordata; class Aves; order Charadriiformes; family Rostratulidae; genus Nycticryphes; species Nycticryphes semicollaris. The sequence continues at coordinate 181,262 of VXBJ01000601.1, forward strand.
TTCAATGTGTAGGTTTTCTAGATCTGCCAAAATGTTTTACTGTCTCAGGTACTGTTCAATTGACTTAACGTATTAAGTTGCTCAGTTACCATATGTGTTCTTGTATCTGTAGCCAATTAAATGAGAAACCCTTACCAGAGGGCTGGGAAATGCGATTTACTGTGGATGGGATTCCATATTTTGTGGATCACAATAGAAGAACCACTACGTACATAGATCCCCGCACGGGCAAGTCTGCTCTGTAAGTGGTTTTAACATTATACTGCGTTCAGACGTGAAGTTCAGCACTCATCAGTTTTGAAGCTTTTCTTCTCTTTGTATGTTTGGGGGTTTTGTGCACAAAGTTTTATATCTAGTGATGCTTCTTAATTTTCTGTTTTTTTCATCCCCTCCTGAGTGTCTCTGAAAAAGGCAGTGTTTTGAACACTTTAGAATCCTCTTTGCCAAGGAGTAAATAAGATTTGAGGGTAATGGAGGAGCTTCATCAGGGCGGTTGATGATCAGATCCCTTCCTTCAGTTCCACTCAACCCTTTCTTTCTTTGATATTTAGGAATCAAAATGGAGTTAAAACCAGAATCTAACTCCCAATTTAATTAACTGAGTATCATCCTCGTTGTTAGAATCTTTTCTTCCAGTTAATAATCAGATGCTGTTTAAAAAGTACTATGGGTGCACTCTGCAATTTACAAAGGAAGATTTTTTTTTTGTTTTAGTTTAAAAGCAAGAAAATTAAACCTCAAATTCAAAACGTATGAACAAGAGTCTTCCAACTGGATGGCCAACTGAGCCGTACAACCGTGTAACTTGTATAGTTGCAGGTGTTTTCTTAAATTACAAACCCACTCGTGAATGTCATTTTTTTTTCCTCCTTTTGGTTCCAGAGACAACGGACCCCAGATCGCTTATGTGCGGGATTTCAAGGCAAAGGTCCATTATTTCAGATTCTGGTGTCAGGTACGGATTCATTTCCTGGGAATATTTATTGGCAGTTTTGGGGTTTGCTTATGTGCTCTAAATGATCTCTTTGTCTTGCAAGTAAAGGCAATCAAACTACTTCAAGGTTAATGCTGAGTTAAATTAGGGGCAGTAACTACAGGACTTGTGTAAACTCACATAAGCTCTAGAGCTAGGTGAGCCATGGCTGGAAAACTTCTTCTTTTTTTGTAAAGTGGTGGGTTTCAGAATAGAGTTCTGCTGTTAATGAAGGAACATTTGGAGGCACAATATTTTTATAGTAAATAGGAGATCTGTTTTCTGCACAAATACATAGTTCTGTGAGAAAGTGCAGGGCAATGGACAAAGAATGTGCATGTCGAAACACGGAAGAATGTACTGTGTTGCCCGTTGGTGTGCTCAAACATAACACCAAGTTCCAGCGTGTCAGTCTCGATCCTCTAAATAGTGTGTGTATCAACAGAGTCAGTCACTTGGTGTTCAGGAAAAATCTTCTAGCTTTAAATGTCCCAGTTTTCAAGAGTCAATGAATTATCCTTTGGGAAAACAGAGAGACTACCCTAATTTTTCACTTTGAATTTTGTGCAGAATAACCTAAATTTTGTAAACTTTTTAAAATTAAATTGTGGGGTAAAAAGCCTTGCTGACTTGTAATGTATTATTGATCTTAATTTTTCCTAATGTCTTGGAAGAGTTACGGTATTTGAACCTGTTCTAAGCTGGACCTGGAGGCACAGAAATGTCACTGTAGATAGCAATATTGGAAGCATTTTGTCCTTGGAGTAAATGACAATTCAGATATCTTGATTTTGTTTTATATGAATTTATATGTATTAGTGAAATTAAACTGTCATTTTTGAAACACTATACACAAGAAGTAACAGTCCAAAATCAGTATTAGAAACTTGAAATGATCGTACCTCTAAAAAAATTTCATTCCAGCAACTGGCGCTGCCACAGCACATAAAGATCACAGTGAGCAGAAAAACATTATTCGAAGACTCATTTCAACAGGTATTGTATTAAAACACGTTAGCAGTGGGCATGGAAAGTTGAGTTGATTGAATTTAGTGTCACATATCATTCTTTTTGACATCTGATGTTATTTTAAGTGAGAGTAACAAAAATGCCTATTCAGTTGTTGGGATACATTCATACTTACATACTTAAAGATCATGCAAAATGTGAAGTCCGGGCTCTGAAGACTGGTTTATCTGACAGAGGAGGAGATTTTTAAATGTTATTTTTCCTCAGAATTCTTTAAAATCCAGGTTAATTCTGAGGGGAGTGATGTGGCAGAGCAGCTCCCTGTTCTCAGCAACTTTTCACCTTGGGGTTACACTTTTCCCAGCAATGAGCTCTAGAAGCGTGGGATGGGCACCAAAAGGTATTAAGTTGCTCTTAGTCTGAGTGTTATGGCTCTTTAAATGAGTAATGAAATGTTTAAAAGGAAACAAAAAATCATTAATCCTATTTAAATTATTAGTAGCAAGGTTTTGTTAATGTCTATAGACCTGATCCGTGGTTAAAATTTGTTCCTAAGCAATATTTTCAAGTGCTTTTGAATAATACTTATACCTTTTGAATGATTGTTGTGGCAGTAAGTCACTCCTGTTGCTTTGAAGCCAGAAGCAGCTCATTGTGAGTCTAATAGGGCCACAAAGATGATGATGGGCCTGGAGCATTTCTCTCATGAGGAAAGGCTGAGGGACTTGAGTCTTTTCAGTCTGGAGAAGAGAAGGCTGAGGGGGGGATCTNCAGATGCACAGAAATAGGCTTGGAAGTGCACAGAACAATTCCTCTTGGCAGATACTTCTTTTGGCCGTTTCTGAGTTTTTCTGAATCAAAATTCACTTAAGAATATGCAGAACTTCTTTAGGAAAATAAGAACTTGTAGCTCCCCCTGTTCCTCAATGAATTTTTTTTTTAAATCTTCATTTCTTGTAGGAATTATCACAGATGTGCCAAGCCACAAAATCTGAACAAATAAAATAGTATGTTTTGAGACAAATATATTCTTAAATTGCTGACAGCAAATTGTTGTCAGCTGCCTCAGCAGAAGCTGCAAATGTTGCAGTTGGCTGGTCTCTTCCTTTGGAACAGGGTTAGAAGGGGACAAAATAAATCCTGTAACTGGGAGTTCACTACAGCCTGATCTCAGAAATTGCACTCGGTCCTTTTCTGGTAACTGCAGAGGTAATAAAATTATACTCTGCCGGAAAGATCCAAGGGGTAGATTGTGTAATTATGTGCACATCAGCAAACCTGGGTGTCTTAGGAAAACAGGGCACCTTATCAGTAATTAATATGACATAATCACAAAGACCTACGCTAATTTTTTATACTTATTAGTCATATTACCTCTGGTGTGGTTATAAAATATTTTGTGATGATTACTACAAAATCTAGAAGAGAAGAGATTTTAAAATGCAGATCTTAACTCAAATTCTGGGCCTGTCTTTGCAACCAAAAACTAAAGGTTCTTGGACACACAAGCATCATGTGAAATATCTTTATGTAAACCTCCACCAGTTGATCAAATAAACATAATTACAAATTTGGTCCTTGTATTAAAACAAGCTTTATAAAAGTTCCTTAGCATCTATGATTCTTCCTGACTTTTAAAAAGCAAACCAACCAACCAGCTCAGTTTTTCTTACCCTCTTTAGGAGATGAAGCTGTAAAATGAAAAATGTATAATGTTTGTATGTTATTGGTTTGTTTCCAATTTTTTTCTTTGAGCCCTTGATCATGTATTTTCATTGCTTATAATTGGGGTATCATTCACGATGGCATTTAACAAAGACTGAATTTACTCACTTTGGGGCCATTTATTTATTGGCTGGATTTCTGCCATATTCTCACAGACAGGATGCTGCCCTCAGCGTCCCGAGTCTTTAGTTTCAGAATTACTATTCCTTTTTCTTTTATGTATTTTACTTCTTAATCTATGGAAATAGGTTTGCAATAACGCTGCAAATCCCATAAGTGTTCCATAAGCAGGTATTTCATTTACTCATAGTCCATTTTATGGTCTGAATTACTAAATACTATATTGTTTGACAGTGTAGCCAGTTCTTATAGCTGTATTCTTAAAAAGAATTGGTTGTTTTTCTTTTACTAAGATAATGAGCTTCAGCCCTCAGGATCTACGGAGACGTTTATGGGTTATTTTCCCTGGTGAAGAAGGCTTAGATTACGGCGGTGTTGCAAGGTAAAGGAAACTGAAACGGCAAATAATACCTTTTTCTGCAGGTTGTTGGTGTGAGAATTCCCCAAATTCTATACTTGAACTGCAGTGCTTTCAAAATATTAGTGAAGTCTATTCCTTATCTTTCCTTGGAATAGCTGGGGAAGACAGTTCCTGAAGATGTATGCATATCTTAAAACTGCACAAAACTCTTTTCAATTCATATTAGGAATTACTTAAATCATCTCAGTGATTAGAGAGGTGTGCAGTTACTGATCTATGGTAAGCCTTTGGCATAGCTCTTAATATCAATGTAGAGGGTTATTCAAAAAAGAAATAGAAATCTGTTGTCAAGTCAAAAGTCTGTACTGGAATGTAACAGAGAAGTGCATCTATTAATTAGCATTCCTTAAACCCCTAAAGTTTACATCAGTGGTAGACTTTTTAATCTGCTTATTTAGGTACAGGTGGTTTTTATCCAAACCACTGGCATTGTCACTTTGCATATTAATTAGCTAATGTGTGGGGTTTAATTTAGGTCAGTTTGGTCTGGGATGCTTTCTGCTAAAGAAGTCAGCTTGCCTGCCTATGTGCCAACAAGTTCCTCAGTAAACACAGGCAGCAATAATCTCTAATTTCATTTATTTTTAAATGTGTTTTTTATTGTTTGTGTGATTTCAGGGAATGGTTCTTCCTGTTGTCACATGAAGTTTTGAACCCCATGTATTGCCTGTTTGAATACGCAGGGAAAGATAACTACTGCTTACAGATAAACCCAGCCTCTTATATTAATCCAGACCATCTGAAATATTTCCGATTTATTGGAAGATTCATTGCCATGGTAAGTTCAAGAGCAGAAAGATCTCATGTAGTTTTCCCATCAGTAAATGTTGTACCATCAGATGGATAATTCAACAACTCATTTTTGAGTTGAAACTGTAATCAGGTGTTGGGGTAGAACTACTGTTGGTGTAAATTAATTGAAGATATCAGCAGTCATGATGATGTAGGTTGTTTTAATTCTTTGACTGTCAGATCTCATTGATACAGAGTACAGAATGTTGTCAGATTAACTGTTCACTCATCCTTTGTGTTATTTTGTCTGTTTTCCTGTTCTTCAGGCTTTGTTCCATGGGAAATTCATTGACACTGGTTTCTCTCTGCCGTTCTATAAACGTATCCTAAACAAGCCAGTAGGACTCAAGGATTTAGAATCTGTTGACCCAGAGTTTTACAACTCTCTCATCTGGGTAAAGTGAGTTTGACTTGGTTTTGTTCTTGGAATAGCAATACTGTTTTTGACATTCATTTATGCCAAGAATTAGGTGTAAATTTACTAATAAAAACCCTGCTGTAAAGTATAGCATTTCAATTGCTGAGTTTTACTGTGACTGTAGATAAATAACAGATAATAATTAGATAATGTGATAATGCATAAGCCTGTCTGGGTCGTTGAATCTTCTGCACAGCATCTTGCATTCCATTTTTCTTCTTTAATGAGTTCAGCTAGACATTACACAGATGTGGCACCCTTGAACGCTGTTGCAAATCAAATGGCCTGAGTAAATTGCACTGAAACTTTTCAGAAAATTGGTTAAAAGAAATCAGCAAACATCCGCTTAGTGTTTCTCTCTACTCTAGTTAGAAGTAGTTTAGTGCTACAGTAACATGAAGTTAAAAAATGTTTATTATTTCTTACCATGTAATTTGTCTGTTAGACATACCTGAAATTTGTTTTAAGGGTTTATACTGGACATTTAATGCTTTAAAGAAGTTAATGCTCGTGCATTTTTCCAGCTGGGCTTGGCTTTTTTTGCTCCGAACCGAGCAATTCAGGACCGTTCCCATGTCTAGTGCGTTGTCAGGCAGCTCTTCATTCTTTGTTCATACCCTTTGAGTCTTCCTTCTCTGCTGCTTTGCAGATTCCTCTTCAGAGAGCAGCAAGTAAAAAGTATCTGGAGTTAGTAGACCAGAATTATTTTGGAATTATGGAAATATTTTAAGAAACAAAAAAATTAAAAGCCTCTCAGATCTAAAGCATTGTAATTCTGTGTTTATTTTGTAGTAGCCAGACACCAGGATGTTGTAGTCCATTGTTGATGTGCACCAATTGTTTCAGTAACACAGAAGATTTTCCTTTCCCAACAGTTTAAAAAAAAAATAATTAGAAGGGAAAGATAAAAATTAAATAAAGAAAAGAAATTACGGCTTCTGCTATAAGAACAATTTAGCAGAAAAACTAGTCTTTGACCAGAGAGATAAAACATTTTGCTTAAGAATCATATAAAACCAGAATAGTTTTTAAAAATGCTTTGAGAAATTTGTAGAAGATTTGAGGATAGATTGGTTTCCAAAATGTAGAAATAAATATAAAAGACAAGATTGTCACCTCCTGTAGTGGTGAATCTTGGAAGCATTATCTTGAATAACAGGGAGCAGCTTTACCGAAATGTTTACAAATTGAGACAGGTACTAAAGGTATGTGCTTCTATAAGGTGTTTTCTCATTAGGAAAACATAAAACAGTTACTATTTGAGTAAAGATGCCATGAAACTGAGACCTGAAAGGGAAGAAAAGGCCTCAAAAGCTGTAAGTTCTGATTGCTGCAATTAAGAAATACTGTTTTGTAGTCAGAAAACGTGCATGTTTTCCAGTGACAGAGTTTTAGAGACCACGCAAACGTGATACTAAAAAAAGCAAGCTATATAGGGAAGGAATCTGCTTTCAGTCATACAGACTTCATGGGTCACACCAACCCCCTGCAGCACTCCAGGCTGGGGCAGAGTGGCTGGAGCTGCCTGGCAGAAAAGGACCTGGGGGTGTCGGTCAGCTGTTGGCTGAACATGAGCCAGCAGAGGGCTCAGGTGGCCAAGAAGGCAAACAGCATCTTGGCCTGGGTCAGGAATGGTGTGGTGAGTAGGGCTCAAGATGTGATGGTCCCCCTGGACTGGGCACTGGGGAGGCCCCACTTGGAGGGCTGTGTCCAGTTTTGGGCCCCTCACCACAAGAAAGACCTTGAGGTGCTGAAGCTGGNTCTAAACTGTTGAGTTTTTATGAGAGTTAGGTTGATGGTTGGACACAATGATCTTAAAGGTCCCTTCCCACCGAGACCATTCTCTGATTCTATGGGGGAAGCTATTACAGATGAATAAGCTTCTCACTGAATTGTACCAAGTTGCACATATAACATTTACCTTGGGAACAGCATCAATCTTAATATTTTGTCAAAACTCCAGTGTAAAAGGGTGTCATTTTAAGCCATTATCTGTAGACATAGTTGCGTCTTTGCACTGGAGTGTGGAGTGTACATAAACCGGCCACTTTTCACATCTCAAAGCAATGGATTTTCCTTATAACACCTAATAATTGTGAGGTCTTTTAGTGCTGCTGGAGTGTGTTATGTTAATTCTGTGTATGGTTCTTTTGGTGCGTGTGTAGTTCATGATGGTCTAGAAGAGATCGCAGAGGCTTCCGGCTGCCGGTATCAGGCTGCTGCTCCATGGCAATAAAGAGGGACTAGACATCACAGACTACTTTTTCCCCTCATTTTAACTCAAAGTGTGCCATGTTGCCAGGTACCACCTGGTGGATCCTTGGTGTGAAATTCCCTAGATTTAATTCTTGGGGGCCAGCAGTTCCGAAGGAACTATTTTTGTCAAAGGCAGGAGGAGCCCACACCTGTAGAAAGGAACTAGAAAACTCAGAACTTACTGTCAAGAACAACTCTTAAATCTTACTCTGCGTATCAGGATTTCAAAGCACTAAGCTGCACTGGCTACATGTGCTTTTATTCATCTGTGCTCAGGACTTGGGTGTTTGGTTTTTTGTCTGTCTTCTTTTACCACTGCAGAAAGCAATACGGAAACCTAATGCTGTAACAAGAACTTTTCTGAAGGCTCTCTCTAGAGCAAATATGACCCAAAATTCAGTTGCAATTTCTGTAGTGATAAAGAACTATTCTAGGTTGGAGTCCATGAAAGGCTTTGCCCCTTTAAATAAACACTTAAGGATATGAAAATTCTGGAGAAAATCCTTCAGACCTCCAAGTGTGCATGTTGTCCCTGAACTTAAATTCAGTGTAGTGGAACCTGTTCATCTGTAATGCTGCTGAAGTTCTCCTCTAAGGAAATGACTCCAAATCTGTAGGAGAAATAATCTTGTATGTCACGGTGGACATGATTTTGTTCCTTACCAAAAAAGCAAGTTTTATGACTTCACAGGAAGCTTTCAGTAGTTTTTAATTTCTTGGCACTTCTCTCAGGTGGCTGTTTTTCTCATTCCTGCAATTTTGAAAATGTCACAGAATCACTGAGTTTTGAAGGAGACCTGTAGAGGTCATCTAGCCAAAGCTCTCTGCTCAACTGGAGCTGGAGCAGGTAGCTTTCATTTCAAAAGAAAGGGGTGATTTTATTTCATCCCCAATCCCTCTGCAGCCTTCCCTCCTCATCTGAGATTTCATCCAATAGCACAGGAAGGACATGGAGCTGTTGGAACAGGACCAGAGGAGGCCACAGAGATGCTGGGAGGGCTGGAGCCCCTCTGCTGTGAGGACAGGCTGAGAGAGTTGGGGGGGTTCAGCCCGGAGGAGAGAAGGCTCCAGGGAGACCTTAGAGCCCCTTCCAGTCCCTAAAGGGGCTCCAGGAGAGATGGGGAGGCAGGTTCATCTCTCATGGGAGAGATCAGGGAGGGGAGCCATAGGACAAGGGGGAAGGGTTTGACTCTGAAAGAGGGGAGATTTGAGCTGAGATCTGGGGAAGAACTTCTTTGGTGTGAGGGTGGTGAGAGCCTGGCCCAGGGTGCCCAGAGAAGCTGTGGCTGCCCCATCCCTGGAGGGGTTCAAGGTCTTGTTGGAGGGGACTTGGAGCAACCTGCTCTGGTGGGAGATGTCCCTGCCCAGGGCAGGGGTGGGACTGGGTGATCTTTAAGGTCACTTTCAATTCAAATCATTCTGTGATTCTATGTATTGTGGAAAGATCACATTCAGAACATGGTGCTTGATGAACCACAGCAATGTTTTCAAGACTGACATTTTGTGTTACGGTTCAGGCCAAATATCTTGATTTTGCACTTTATTTTGGGGGAAAATGGTCATCAAAACCCCCGCACATGCAGGTGATTCTTCCCTTTACAGAAGGGCATACCAGCATAGGAATCACAGTGCTGTACCTATTATCCTCCTGGCCATAAATGACTATAAAGAGAAGAGAATTTGTGCAATGTTTGTTGGCTACAACAATTCATGTATACACATTGGTAAAACCAGTTCTTCTTGCAAAACCGTAATTATTTTGTAGGGAACGTTTCCTTATACTGATTTTTTAGTTGCAAAATTTATTTTTCTTAAGGTTGTTCATACTCACCTCCTCTACTGACTACAAGGTCTTGATACAGTTACTTAAAATTTTATTTTTTTCCTTACAGAGAGAATGATATTGAAGAATGTGGCTTGGAAATGTTTTTCTCGGTTGATAAAGAAATTCTAGGAGAAATCAAAAGCCATGATTTGAAGCCAAATGGCAGCAACATTCTGGTCACAGAAGAAAACAAAGAAGAATACATTAGGTAAGGATAAGTGAAGCTTTTTAAAATACTCTTTTCACCATCATTTTCTTCCATTAGCTCTAGCAAGGCCTGATTGTCGAACTACGTCATCTGAAGCGATGCTGAAATTCTGTCTCTCAGTAATTGCTGATGTTGGCAACAAGTGGCAATTGTTCAGATTTCATATTTGAAAGAAGAATATTGAGAGAAATAAGGGGTTTTTTTTTTAAATCCACTTTGCTCCAGGGCTGCAGTTAGTAGAAAGTCTGCTCTTTTCCCTAAAGGTATTTAAGTTGAGCAGAACATCGTGCATCGTGGCAACAAATGTGAATGTCAGGTGTTGCATGTGTTTCTTATTGGAATTCTGTTCTTTCATAGCCTGCTGATACTCTTCCCTGCCATTTGTGTTTGGGGTTTTTTTAAATGTAAGAACATTTTTGGATGTTTTCGTGATGATTCTTATTTTTTTAAAGATACTTGGGGTTGCCAGTGATTTTATTTGAACTGATCTTATCATTAGATCTTACCATTTGTAACAGGCCAGTGTTATGAATGATGCCATGAGTTCTGTTGTTGTAAGTGACTATATTTATGGTACCAGGTTTTTAAGGTCAAGACGGAAGGAGCCCAAGAGCGATTAAATAACAAAAATGTGAACAGTGACCTGCTGAAATACCCCTTCTTCCTCAGAGCACAGCAGTACATAAGCTCTGCTCTAAGGTGTGAACTTCAACATATAAACTTGGAGGATGTGCTTGCAAAAAAAAAAAAAAATTCGCACATTTTAGGCTCAAAACAAACTGAACCACAGTGGAATTTTCTTCTTGTGATGTGTTCTGTGAAGTTGTCTTTCACAGGGAGGGGTGAGGAAGAAGGCAGCAGGTTCTGTTTTCGTGGCCTGAGTAACCTGAAGCCATTTCAGGGATTCACAGAAAAGGATAGTATTTGCAGAAGAAACCTCCTGGCATTTTGTGCAGTTTTGCAAAGTATTAATATTGGGGTTGGAAATAGGGAGGATCTGCAGAAAACCATTCTCTTCTAGTTCTAGGAACCCAGGGAGAGCTCGGATTCCGGTTTCACTCATTCTCTTGTCTTACTCCAAGCCCTTCTTTAAGTCCCCAAAGTTTCTAGGGTTGCAACCAAACAGTAGCTGCCTCTCCTTTAGACTCCCATCCTGCCAGGTTAGGCTTGAATTCAGCATAATATCTGCTTCTCCCTGGGTTCAGGTTCTTCGGGTCTCCTGCCTGCTTTTCACCCTTTTATTAATGGAGAGTGGAGTTTCTGCCACAGAGCAAAAGTTTCATGATTAACAGAAACAAATATGGAACTTTCCCAATGGACGTAGGCGTTTGTTGGTAAGCTGGCAGTCCTACTTATCTTCACCACTACAACTTGACCTAGTTTTTACCTTGTCATGGATAATGACTGAGATTTCTGGGGAGAATATTAGACAAATATAGCTCTGCCTTCTTTTCTTTCTTCCGTCAAGTACCTGGGGACTGCTGTGCTCTCATTAATATCAGTGAATAGATGCAGCCTGCTCTTTGAGTCTAAAATACTTTCCGTAGCAGAACAGTTGGAAACACAGGGTTTTAACTTGAAGAAAAACCAAAATCGTTTGCAGTAAGTAAAGTTACTAATAAAATTATGCAGTGCTCTATCCCCAGAACTTTCCAGATGTTCCATATTATATTTTTTTTTACACTTAGCTTACAGTTTATCCCAAAATAGGCTAACAAAGACATGGCCTTTGGATAGCACAAGCCACTTAAATTATCTTTCTGTATCTCCTTTTCCAGGCTGGTAGCAGAATGGAGACTCTCCCGAGGCGTTGAGGAGCAGACACAGGCTTTCTTTGAAGGCTTCAATGAAATTCTGCCACAACAGTATCTGCAGTATTTTGATGCTAAAGAACTGGAGGTAAAGGACTGCTTGGTGATCGGTAGATCCAGGCTTTTACACATAAAACACTTAAACTCTAGTCATTATGTCTGAAGAGCAGAACTTGCTGAGGCTGACAGCTCTGTTTCATAGGGTATATGAGGGAAACATGATGAAGTATTTGATTGTTGTGTTTCCCTTCACTTTTTTCCTTTGCAGCCTGCGTATGCTTTGCCAAAGGCTACGATTCTGCCAGTAGACATTTCTTACCAAATTGCATTTGTAATCCTCAGTGAGTTGATTTGCCCCTGTTCCAAGAATAAGTAACTGGACAGAAAGGAAAATAAAACCAGTTATGTAGTGGATGATCTCATATAGACTGGACCAGGTTCTAGATGGTTTAGATCTCTCAAACATTACCCATTCTGAAGTACCTGTTCAATTAAAAAAGATAAAAAACATAAAAGGAAGACATTCTGTATCTGGGCTCCCCAGTTCCAGAATGACAGGGAGCTACTGGAGAGAATCCAGTGGAGGCTACGAAGATGATTAAGGGCTGGAGCATCTCTCTGCTGAGGAAAGGCCGAGATGCCTGGGGTTGTTCATCAGGAGAAGAGCAGAGTGAGAGGGGATCTCATCAGTGCTGAGCAATATCTAAAGGGCAGGTGACAAGAGGATGAGGTCAGGCTCTTCTCAGTGGTGCCTGAGGATGGCACAAGGGGGAATGGGCACAAACTTGTACATAAGAAGTTCCTTCTAAACATGAGGAGGAACTTCTTCACTTTGAGGATGGCAGAGCCCTGGCAGAGGCTGCCCAGAGAGATGGTGGAGTCTCCATCTCTGGAGACATTCAGAATCCCCCTGGACACGTTCCTGTGGGACCTGCTGTGGGTGACCCTGCTGTGGCAGGGGGTTGGACTGGATGATCTCCAGAGGTCGCTTCCAACCCCAAAGCATTCTGTGATTCCTGGAGCAGAATTTTATGGTTGGACATCGATAACTGTTTCTGGCTTGGATGTCTAAATGCAAGCAATTCTTCAGTTTCTAATGACAGAGATACTTTCTACTTGTAGCCTCTCTTAAGTACCTTTTGTGGTGGGCAGTCATCATTCTTTGTTGTAGATGTTTTAGATCAAGTTTAAAATTAAAAACAAACCTACTGTCACTGCAGGTGCTTCTAAGAATGAGTGTTGTTGAGGTTCTGGCTGTGCAGGAACTCAAAGAAGGAATGTCCTAACTTATGTTCACATGTTTATTTCCCTTTCTCTTCCCCTAAAGGTGCTTCTGTGTGGAATGCAAGAAATTGATTTGAACGACTGGCAGAGACATACCATCTACCGGCATTATACCAGGACCAGCAGACAGATAATATGGTTCTGGCAGGTTTGTAAACTGTGTTTTATATTCTGGGACCATCAGAAGTTAGAGAGCACAACTTACAGCTTCAGAAACAATGGTCAGAATTACTGACCAGGCCCTTCGTGTGTCAATATAAATTCCCACTGCTAATCCAGCTGCTCCTAACAGTCATGTTAAATCTATGGAGGATGATGATGTGAAAAGCTGAATATCAAATCTATATCTAAATGTTTATTTCAATTATTATTTTTCAGTTTGTGAAAGAAATAGATAATGAGAAGAGAATGAGACTCTTGCAGTTTGTTACTGGAACATGCAGATTACCGGTGGGAGGATTTGCTGACCTCATGGGTATGTATTAATAATCACTCTAATGCATTAGATTTTTATTTTTTTTAAAAGAACCAAATGGTATGTTTATGGACATTTTTAATGACTCTGATATTGAATGCTCTTTTTTAAACCCAGCATATACTTGAGCTGCGATGGAAAAAGAGGAGAGGGGAATGTTTACACTTGTATTGAGTTTCAAAATCACTTCAAATGTATGCATTTCACCACACTTGATCTCAACAGAGTTGAATAGTGAAAGAAAGACGTCTCACTTCTGTGCGAGTAATGGCAATCTTGTCTTGGGTTTAAGCCTCATACTTCAGCTGTAATGTCTTACCTGCTTGTAGCAAGGCAGCTAGACCTAGCCCTTGTCCATTTGAATTTGTTACAGGGAGCAATGGACCCCAGAAATTTTGTATTGAAAAAGTTGGAAAGGAAAACTGGTTACCCAGAAGTCATACCTGGTGAGTACATTGCAAAGCAGGAAGGTTACTATTGTTTCGGTTTTGCTGTCAACAATCTACTTGGAGATGTTACTTCATATAGTGAAATGGTTGAGAGTGTGTGAAAGCAAAGTTCCGCTGATAAACTTTGGTGCTGAACAACAGCTGAACTTCTGACAAACTCCTGGGGAGTGAAGTAGTTTCCATTCTGAGATCTGTGGATTCCTGTGTTACTGAACATTCACAGTAATACGCAGGACTGTCTGAAGAGGCTGGGGTGGATCTTTCCTTATCACTGCACTCCACCTTCATATTGAAGTATTCCACAGTCACGTAGAGAAAAGGTTCCTCTGGTGAGCTGGTGGTCAGTAAAAACACTGAAATTAAAAATTTCAAATGTGAGTAATGACTGGGAGCGGGGGCTGACACCCCAGAAGACTGTGCCACCACACAGCGAGACCTGGACAGGCTGGAGAGTTGGGCACAGAACTTGATGAAGTTCAACAAGGGCAAGTGTAGGGTCCTGCCCCTGGGGAGGAAGAACCCCCTGTACCAGGACAGGTTGGGGGTGACCTGCTGGAGAGCAGCTCTGAGGAAAAAGACCTGGGAGTCCTGGTGGACAACAGGATGCCCATGAGCCAGCAATGGGCCCTTGTGGCCAAGAAGGCCAATGGCATTCTGGGGGGCATCAGGAAGAGTGTGACCAGCAGGTGGAGGGAGGTCATCCTGCCCCTCTACTCTGCCCTGGGGAGGCCCCATCTGGAGCACTGGGTCCAGTTCTGGGCTCCCCAGTTCCAGAAGGACAGGGAACTGCTGGAGAGGGTACAGCAGAGGACCAGAGAGATGATAAAAGGACTAGAACATCTCTCTGCTGATGAAAGGCTGAGGGACTTGGATCTTTCCAGTCTGGAGCAGAGAAGGCTGAGGGGGGATCACCTAGAAATACTCCAAGGGTGGGTGTCAGGAGGATGGGGCCAGGCTTTTTCCAGTGGTGCCCAGTGACAGGACAAGAGGGAACTGGCACAAACTGGAACATGGGAAGCTCCATCTGAACATGAGGAGGAACTTGTTTCCTGTGAGGGTGGCAGAGCCCTGGCAGAGGCTGCCCAGAGAGGTGGTGGAGTCTCCATCTCTGGAGACATTCAAACCCCACCTGTACACGTTCCTGTGGGACCTGCTGTGGGTGACCCTGCTCTGGCAGGGGGTTGGACTGGATGATCTCCAGAGGTCCCTTCCAACCCCCGAGCATTCTGTGATTCTGTGGCTTTAGTTACCCAACTAGGAAAAATTAGTGAAACTTCTTACCAAGTGCAATGTGTTTTTAGAAAACTCTCGCTGTTCAAGCACTTGAGCACTACCTTTTTGCTCTCAGAAATACAAAATGTCTGTCGTTAGCCAGCTTTTCACAGGGTATAAATCCAGCTGTCCATCTATACAGCAAAAAGTTTAATTGCCCGTATTCATAATGGATTTTTTTTCTCATGGTTTAGTTATTTTTCATTACTTAAATTTTTTCTTCATTTTCAGTTTCAATCGCTTAGACCTTCCACCCTATAAGAATTATGAGCAGTTAAAGGAAAAGTTGCTGTTTGCAATTGAAGAAACAGAAGGATTTGGGCAAGAGTAGCTCAAATTTGCACCTTGAAGAATGTGAACTCACCACGACGTATGTTCTTCACTTTTTCTGCTTGTTGCACACTTCATTGTAAAGTAGACTTGATTTGGATTTATTTAACAATACTAATGTGTAAGTAAATGGATGTTACCCTGAGGTTTTATCCACATTAACTCTGGATTTCTACTGAGCACTTTCAGAAATCAAATGAGCAATCAGATATGGCTACAAATAATTTTGACCAAGGTAGAGGTTTAATGCAGCTTTGGGTTCTGCTTTGTTTTACCATTCATTAATTAGAATGTGTCCTTAATGACGGACACATTTTTAACAATAGTTTTGTCTTTCCTTTTTAGTAGCATTTTTTGCTACTGATGCACTGGGAAGTTCATTGGTAGCTGCGATGCTGCAGCAGCATCATAAGCCTCTTTACAGCAGTGTAATTAGAGCCAGCCTGTTAATGATCCTCTGCGTGTACCGTGAGCAAATTTGTCGCCAAAACTTTCTTTTTTTTCTATCTCAAGTGCAGCCAGACTGTTTTTATTTCCCCACCTGGAGTCTGCTCACTCACCAGCTGGACTTAAGTGGCTGTTAAGGGCATGTCAATCTGTGGCACAAATCCAGGGCAGAGCTTTGCTTTGGTTTTGGTTTTTATTTTTTCCGAATCCTGCTAATTTCAGCAAAACAGACACCTGCCCAAAGTTGTTGGAACATTTCTGTGTGCCCTCAGAAGAATTCTGATCTTTTTCTGTGTAACACATTCAACTTTGAAACCCATATTAACGCTGTGGTACTTCACTTGTTTTGCAAAAGACAAGGCCACCTGGGATTGCACTGATTCCATTTAGATTTTCGCTTGCAGCCTGATGTTTCTTGTCAAAAGTGTTAACAGACATTATTCTCAGTGTTATTTTTACATGTAGCAGTCAGTTTGCTCTGAAGACTTTATCGGGTTCTCAGGAATAGGTGCACAACAACTGGATTCAAGAAATGGTAATACTTACCCTTTTGCCTGTGGAACTGATACACGGTATGGGCTAAAGCTGAGAGGATGGGAAAGTTAAGACACGGATTAGAGATTTTTTGAAAAGCTGGAGCATCAGTAAATAGTTCTGTAAAGATTGAAACTAAGGTTTTTGGGGAAGGTTTCTAAGCTAATTCACCCTGAACTGCTTTTAGCTTGTAACTTTTGTTGAACAATTGGATTAATAACATTTTTTACTTCCCTTTAGAATACGTTAGTATTCCATTCTCTCCTGGTTTACAATAACACTTTGCATTTTACTGCTCCTTTAGACTGAATGCACTTTTTGGGTATGACCAGCTCTTTCCTTCTCAGGAGGGAGGAAAGCAGACGCCAGTGAGCGGAGCTGTTGGCTGTCGCAGGGACTTCACATTTTAAGTAGCACAGATTAACCCCGAAGCGCAGCTCAGAGCTTTGGGACAGGCTTCTAGATACCAGAGCTAAAACAGGACAGTGGGGAACTGTAAAACTGAACTTCCAGGCTTGAAGAGAGCATTTCTTCCTGCTGTCCCTTCTCTCTGAGGGGAAAAACTGATTCCGGCCTAAGAAAAGAACCAAGACACTACAGTTTTTACCTGACTTCAGGAGTTCTTCAGGTCATAGAATGATGCTCCTTTGAAGGCAGACCTTGAGAGTGAGTCGCTCCTTTGTCGTGTGTATTCTAGGAAAGAAACGGAAAAGAGTTCCTGATGAGACAGAAATGACCCTCTTACTGTTAAACTGATGGTGAGAATTCACCTCTCCTCATGGCTTTTAGGAGGAGGAAAATCTGCCAACTTCAAAACACCTGATGGGTATTTTACAGGATACAGCTCATGAGGAGAAAAAAAAAAAAAGCCTTATAAATATTTTCTGTTTATATTAATTCTTACAAGAAAATGTAGTTATCTAACATATTTACAAGAGAGATTAAATTAAGCAAGATTAAGCTATGAAAAATAGTGTTCTGCATAATGCTTTATGATTCGTGTAGGGAACCTAGAGATACTGTTAATGTATAAATATCACCCAAAAGGCTTTCAGCCCTATATTTTTAAAATAAAGAATAGTTAAAATTGAAATAGCCTTAGCCCTAGTTCTATAGGGTGTGGCTGTTTAATATTTTTATGGTTGAAATGTTTTAGTTCAGGAAAAAGGTCGATGCTTGTATATATTTTTGCAGTCCGGGATTCCACTTACTCCATTTTTCTTTCTTTAATTTAAATGGCATGTTTATATGTCTTTTCTGCTGTACTAGGGTGGGGAAGAGGGGGCTGGACATCCCAAGCACCAGATACAGTTTTAAAATACTGCAAATAAAGAATTCATTGGGGAGGGGAAAAATAATCTGTGAAACATTGTATTTGGCCAAAACATAAGAAATTTAAAGCCAACTTTATTGTGTAGAATTGGCAATATTTCTGAAGTCAGAGACGAAGACCACTGGGGTGTTTTACTCTGTCAGCTAAAAAGGAATTAATATAAGCCACTGGTGCACTTTTCTGTTCTTTATGGGGATCTGCTGAAAACAACGTGTGGATGAGCCCACAGCATCTGGCAGCCCAGATAATAGGTTATTATGAATTGGACTTGGAAGTAAGATTTCCAGCAGAGATTAATTAATTTATCTCCCTCTGCTTCAACTGATTGAGCAGCCTGAGTGCATAAATTCATACTATGTCACAAATCCATATTTATATGCAACTGACAATTGATCTGAATTTTCAACTATTAAAATAATTTTTATTTAGAATTTTGCCTTATGAGAATGACATGAGAAAATGGAACGCTGAGCTGCTGATGTAAGAATTAACAAAGCCTTATTGCTCTGGGTAGCTCAGGAACTGTTCCTGTACTAATGAAACACACAGTCAGTGCATCATGGAATGGTTTGGGTTGGAAGACATGGTCCTGTCTTTACACATTGAGGATGGAAGCTGTTTGGATTTTTAATCCAGTTGCTTGCATTTAAGAAAAAAAAAAAAAGTTGTTTTTTTTTTTTATTCTCAGAAAAGTAAAACAACAACAAAAAAAACTTGTTTAATTTTTTGTTTGTTGGAATCTTTATTACGTGCTGCGCTGGATTTGTCATCTCAGCGCTCTCCGCTCCATTGGTATCTCCAGCCCCCTTTTTGTGATGTCTTTTAATTTTCTTCAAGAATCACTGTTTGTGTATATGTGCTCTAGTGAACTCGTGTAGAAACTGGGATCAGCAGCACTGGATTGTAAAATACTGTACTGAAATTCATTGTTGAAATTTCCTTGCATTGTAATTTCAAATACTCAGGTAACTGTAACAGTATCTCAGTAAGTCAAATACTTTTATAAAACTACTTAAAGAGCTGGTGGTCTGCTCATTATTCCTTCTGAAGCATCTATGTGCAAATAAATTGTGTGTCTGCTCTGTGGGGGATGAGGGCTTAGGGTCTCTGAAGTTGTCCTCACAGCAAAGTTATAGAATCATGGAACGGGTTGGGTTGGAAGGGACCTTAAAGCCCATCCATTTCCAACCCCTTTGCCCTGGGCAGGGACACCTCCCACCAGCCCAGGTTGCTCCAAGCCCCCTCCAACCTGGCCTTGAACCCCTCCAGGGATGGGGCAGCCACAAGTTCTTCAGGAATGTTTCTTTCCCAAGACTTCTTCTGCCATTGTTGATGGCACTGGAAATTCATGTGGAGATTTCAGACACAGCTGCCTTTGGTTAGAAACAGCAGATTAAATAATTCCTGAATTTTTAATGGCCCTGGGGGTGCTGGTCTGCTAACAGCAGTGGTCTCTGAGGGAGACGGTCTGGAGAAAGGTTCTGCAGGAGCCACAGCTTGGACCTTTTCTTGTGCCACGATTGTGGTGATAACAGAATGAGGTAATGACTGGGCAAGTTTGTGGTTTCTGTTTAGGGAAAAAAATCTCAAGTGAGACTGACCAGCCTTGTGGTTACCCCAGTCCTCCTCCTTGAAGGGACAAACTGGTATTTACATTCTTTCTGTTGTCAGGAACCTCTCCTGATTGCCCTGACCTTGGACAGAGGATTGAGATTGGCTTGGCAGTGACATTGGCCTCCCTCAGAGCTCACCCCTGCATCCCACCAGGTCTCCTGAACTCCTTTATGTCCAGTTTATTCAAACGTTCCCTAAACTGATCCTTCTCCACTGAGGGTTTTCACACTAGATGTTCACACAAGCTTGGTTAATACAATTTTGTTAGAGAAGGCAAATCCCAGGTGTGCTTTTCTATGCTGGGTACAATAAGAATTACCTTTTTTTTTTTTTTTTCTACAGCAGGGCGAGTTAGTTTAGATTTGTTCCTCAGAGCTTTGGATAAAATCGAGAAGCAGGTTAGTAAGTCGTGTAAACCCGAATATTGGCACTGCTGTGGGTAGTTTTAAGTTAGTACAGCTGTGGGGATATTTCAGAGATAGCTGAAATGAAAAAAAGGCATCGCTGTGCAATACATGGTGTGATACATGTACCATGGCATTAGTTCCTTTCTGCTCTGATGGCAGTGCCCGTTGGGGTAGTTCTGTACCCGAGGGGCTGGGTTGGGTTACCCCCTGCTGAGTTTAACCAAAACCTGGTTAGGTTTGGGGCTGTGCTGGTGGCTGGGGCTGCTCACCTCACTCACAGCAGCACCCGGGGGGCCAGCTGCAGCTCTCCGAGGTAAAATGCCTTTCTGTGGCCAAACTGTAAAACTTACTGCTGGGCTGATACGAGAGAGATTGGAATTTACTTTGGTTACGGAGCTGTAAACATCCACTAGAAGGGAAAATAGCTGGATCTCCTGGATCCTAAAGGAGGATTTGTTCCTGATCTCTCCTCCCAACCTCGCCGCTCTGCAGAAATGACGGGATTTGCTTCTCTTTTCTCTGCGCAGGAAGGAGACCCCGCCGGGTCTGAAGGCTCAGTGATGTCAAATACTTGGGGAGGGGGAAGGAAATAGTTCACGAGGTCACCTCTCTACTCCTGTACGGGTCTGACCTGAGTCCCCGGGCTGTTCCTGTCCCGGCCAGTTTAGTGGTGTGTCAGCGGGGCCTGGCATCACTTCACCCCGCCCCGCGGCGGTTCCGGGAGGGGAGGGGGGCTGCGGGAATTCGCCGGGGATGAGCAGCAGCTCCCGGTAGCAGAGGCTGCGACCGGCGATGGAGACGCCCCCCGCCCCCCCCCCGCTCTGGGACAAGCGGTTCCGGTTCAGGGCGTGTCTAGTCCCTCCTCCCCGCTGATTGGCTGATAATGCGGCGCATGCGCGCGGGGGCGTGACGGGCGGAAAGGCGTTGGTTCGAGATGGTGAGTGAGGTGGCGGCAGGGCCGGGTTCCGGGATGTGGAACGGGCCTTTCCCTGAGCCTGGGCCGACCGGGAGGGGATTCCTTCCCCCCACACCCGGCACTCGGTGGGGGCTTCGACCCGGGGAGCGCCCGTGCAGGCGCTGCCGCCGACGCCCGGCCCGCAGCGGGCGCTGGGTGAGGCGGAGAGGAGCGGCCCGAGGGTTCAGGAGCCCCCAGCTTTCCCCTCTGTGAGGTCCCGCCGGTGTTTCGAATGCCAGCAGCTCCGGAGGCCCCTGCTTGGTGACGGAGGGGTTTCACCGTGAGGGCTCCGGCAGTGCGGGTCGGGGGCTTTTGCCCCCAGTCGTGGCCCTAGAAAGCGTCTCGTTACCATAAACGCGTCTCGTTGTCCAGTTCTGGGCTGCCCAGTTCAAGAAGGACAGGGTGCTGCTGGAGAGGGTACAGCAGAGGACCACGAAGGTGATGAGGCGCCTGGAGCATCTCTGTTATGAGGAAAGGCTGAGGGATTTAGGTCTTTTCAGTCTGGAGAAGAGAAGGCTGAGGGGGGATCTGATCAACATCTAGAAATACTGAAAGGGTGGGTGTCAGGAGGATGGGGCCAGGCTCTTTCCAGTGGTGCCCAGGGACAGGACAAGAAGGAACGGGCACAAACTGGAACATGGGAAACTCCATCTCAACCTGAGGAGGAACTTGTTTCCTGTGAGGGTGGCAGAGAGGTGGTGGAGTCTCTATGTCTGGAGACATTCAGAATCTCCCTGGACACGTTCCTGTGGGACCTGCTGTGGGTGACCCTGGTGTGGCAGGGGGTTGGAGTGGATGATCTCCAGAGGTCCCTTCCAACCCCAGAGCATCCTGTGTTTCTGTAACCTTCTGTTAATTCTGTCGGGTGCTGGAACAGGCCCTGTGAATGTTTGTGTTTCTTGCGACTCTCAGGTTACAATCCTTGCAGCTGAAAGCAATCAGGGGAAAAGACAAATAGCTGTTTAGTGTTCTGTGGAATGTTTTTATTTTCTGGTTACTGTACTGGAGGTTGCTCCCTGTTCATATGTATTCTTGGCTTGTGCATATTTGTGCAATTTGGGATCTAAATATGTGGAAAAAGTTCTAAAGAAATAAATACCAGCATAAGTTGTTGGTGAAAAATTGAAATGCTCTAATAAGACTATTATTAAACTATTGGTCTATTAAGACCATTATTAGACTAGGTTAGGCAAACCTTGGAGTGGAACCTTCCAGGTGAAAGGAGGAAGATAAAGGCAGTTATTTTAAGTACAGCAAAGTTTATACAAGAGCAAATTGGTGATGAAGGAGTATTTATTTATTCCCCTTCTTGGAGTGCATCTCTCCTTCCCCGTGTACTGTCTCTTGCAGTTATTTAGCCTGTATTTAGACACTTTCTGTTTGTTTCACGAATTAAATACGTATTTTTTTCTCAGTCACATTTTTGTTGGTCTGGTGAGTGGAACTGGCTCGGGCAGTGAGTGTGTGTTAAGGTCTGCGTGTGTGTGTCAGGGAGTAAGAACAGGAGGGGGGAGACCTTTCCATGTCAACAGTAGTGAGCTGTTAGAGCAGATCACCCTGCTTTGTGACTTAGAGTATCCGTGGGTCAGTAGAAGAAATTAAAAATTGGTCTTGTTCTGTATTAATGCTTCTTTGCATCCAAATAGGCTTGTTAAGGTCCAATGAAAAAAAGTATTTAGCAACTCAGGACTTAAATACTGCAAGTTGGAAGTCAGGAAATCATTACTTAACAGTGTGCCACCATATTTCTTTCAGCATTTGTGCACTCTCTAGTTTGTTCTTGGTTTCACTTCCCATGTTTTCCCTTTGGAAAGAGTTCAGCATTCAGAAATAATCAAGAGCTTTGTTGAAAAGAATTTTTCTATTCTGGATAAGGCAGAAAAACTTGGCTTCATAAAGACAAGCTTGGGAGGTACTATCTCTTTTGAGCAGCGGTTCTTGTTGATCCAAGCTGCTTACACTGACAGCACTCGGCAGAAAGTCTGCTGGTGGTTTGGAGGCTGGGGCTGTGTTGTTTTGTCAGGACAAGCCCTTTTTGAGGTCTTATAACGGGGCTGTGCTCGTTTGCTGTGGGGTGGAGTGAGGGAGGATTGTTCACACACCCAAGACGCAGATGTTGCCTTGGCCACATGCCCTGTGCAGGTCTCACCCTTCCCGAGTTCAGGTGATTCCTGTCTTCCCTCCTGGATGGCTTCTGTGAGACTCTGTTGTACAGGATCTGGAAGAAGATGCTGCCTGTCTCTGTTTCCTTTCATGAGAGCAAGAAATGCCAGATATTTACCCAGTTGTAGAAAACAGCTCTGGTGCTGAGGTTTTATGACTCTGTGAGACAATCCATAGTTAAATTTTGACTAAAGTCTTGTAGCAATGGAAGTTGTGCAGAAAGGTTTGGAAGCACTTCTGAGGTTGATTTGATGGTGATTTTTGCAGAGAAGGGACTACTGCCTTGGCCTTCAGTTTTCCTTGTTTGGTTTTTTTTTTCTTTTTTGCTTTTGCAGGCAGTGAATTATATGGTTTATATGATTATAATCTTGTAGCTATCCCAGCACAAATAATGATTATAAATAAATAGCTTTTATGCATTCTTTTTCCCTTCACTTTTCTTATTTTTAATTTCTCTTAGCATTCATTTGATGAAATACATTCAGAATGTATCTTTTCCTTTTTTTTCCATAAATTCCATGTATATTTTTCATAAGTGATTTTTACCTAAATTATAGCAGTCTGACTAAGCAATCTTCCCTACAGTAAGGAACTGATGCAGGAGGATTGGGAGAGGGAAGAATGAGGGGGGAGTTCCCAATTTCTTCAACTTACAATCACAGAGAAGAGTGAAGACAGGTGGAAACCAACTGAAAAAGTCACGCAGAAAAGGTAGTACTGAGTAATGGAGACACTTTGCTGTACGGAAGGGTGTAGGTAGCATCTGTTTGACTCATCTTTGCGCAGCTTTATCTTCAGACATGCTATTACCGAGCTCTGGTGGGAGGCAAATAGCAGCATAATCTGGTATTGATCTGTGCTTTCTCTGTTTGCAGGCCGAGGTGGAAGAAACACTGAAGCGTATTCAGAGCCAAAAGGGAGTACAAGGAATCATTGTTGTGAATTCTGAAGGTGCTGTGTCAGTCTCGGTTTTCTGAGCTACAACTAGGTCTAATCAGGCGCTGTAAGGATCACTGATTGTACTACTTGCATTTAGATTTCAGTCTGCCTTTAGCAAAGGTTTTGCTGTGGCCAAAGCACGTGGATGATGTTAGGCTACAAGAGAACATTGGATTCCTTTTTCTGCAAGCTTGCTTTATTATTTTAGGAAATAAATAAATGAAAATAACATTTTTGGAGCATTTCCCTTATGAGGAAGAGGAAAGGCTGGGAGAGCTGGGACTCTTCAGCCTGGAGAAGAGAAGGCTGAGGGGAGACCTTCTTCATGCTCAGAAGAGTGGGTTGAAGGAGGATGGAGCCAAACTCTTTTCTGTGGTTCCCAGTGACAGGATGAGGGACAACGGGCACAAGCTGGAACTCAGGAAGTTCCATTCCAATATGAGGAGAAACTTCTTTGTGGTGAGGGTGTCAGAGCCCTGGCAGAGGCTGCCCAGGGAGGGTGTAGAGTCCCCTTCTCTGGAGACCTTCAAGCCCTCCCTGGATGCAGCCCTGAGTGATGTGCTCTGGGCAACCCTGCTTTAGCAGGGGAATGGGACTGGGTGAGCTCTAGGGGTACCTTCCAGCTCTGACCATTCCCTGATTCCATAAATTGCAAAAGCCTAGAAATACTTGAGTTATGCCAGTGTTAGAGACTATGTTCTTTGAAGGCCTTTGTCAGTAGTACTAAAAGCTCTAAGGACATCTCAAATCTTGCTGCTCAGTGTGTTCAGGGTGCTGCTGTCTTGGCAGAGTCGTGAAGCTTCTCTGCTGTCTCCTGCTTGTGGCCTCCTCAGACCTTTAAGCTTATCCCTCTCTGAAGTCATTGAAGGCTCCAACAGCAGAATTGGTCAGAGTGCTCTGAATACACTGGGACCAGCCAAACTTCTTAAAATTGTGTGATTATCAATTTAAATGGAACATTTCCTTGAAATAATCCTTAGAGAAGATAATAGATCGTGGCTATGTAGCAATATATTGAAGATGAGGTCATTGTGTGCTCATATGTAGCGTGTGTTCCTGCTCTCTGCATTTTGGTGATGGCAAATAATGGACTGTGCTTTCTGGACTGATGCTTTGCTTATTCAAACACAGATCTGCATCAGCTTTTCTGCCAAGCCAGTATTTGATAGTTGGTTGTTCTGACCCGTGAGCTGAATTTTGTCCGGCTTTTTGTGGGACAACATACCTAACGGGTGGCAGAAGTGTAAGGGAGGAAAAGCTATGGCCAAAGAGCATTGATGTGTCTGCCCTTTGGGCTGGTGCACAGGAATAGAACCAGGGACCTCACAGGACTCCGTCAGCTCTTGTGACTAAAGGCTGGAGCCTCAGCTTTGTCACTGAGAGGTGCAGCAGGTGATGTCCTCCCTCCCACCGATCCCAGCCTGGCTTACTTGAGTGTCACTTCACTGTCACGTTCAGGAGCCTTTCTGAAAGGAAAAGCTGCCCCCAGTCAGGAGAACAAAACTGAAACATTGGTATTTCCTCTCTTCCCCCCAGATATTTATTCTTGTTATTAATTGTGTCTATTTATAAATTTATAACTAAACAATTCACAGCCAAAAGCACTGATGGTGCTAGAGATAAACAATTCTTCTTGCCTGCACCTGTGGTTCCAGGTTTGAGCCTTTCCACATCTTATTTCTGTTCATATTCTCCTTGTAAGCCTTTAAAAAGACCACTCCCAATCCCTAGCATAGTGACAGCATCTGCTGGGGTTAAGTAGCCACCCTGGCTGGACCTGGTGATGCCCAAGGTGGGATTAGTTCTGGAGTTTTGTCACTGTTCCCTGCAGGTATCCCCATCAAGAGTACTATGGACAACTCCACCACCATTCAGTATGCAGGCCTCATGCACAGCTTCATCATGAAGGCGAGGAGCACCGTGCGGGACATCGATCCCCAGAACGATCTCACCTTCCTGCGGATCCGCTCCAAGAAAAATGAAATCATGGTTGCACCAGGTAAAAGCAAGCGGGGTGAAAGCTGGCATCATCAGGGAATCCAGCAGAATTCTTGACCCATAAGATCGACTGTCAGCCTGAGGGAAGTTCTGCCAGATGCTTTTATTTGTATTGTGTAAGCTCTTCTTTTCGAAGAAGCTGGTTTGCTTTCTTCAGAGTTGAAAGCTTTATTTTTTTTTCTTTGACCTAAGTTTGCTTTTTCCTGTTTGAATGTGGGAAATCGCTTTCCTCGTTTCATGTTGATCAAAGTAGAAAGAGTTAAATGCTGTTTGAGAAGGTGTTGCAGCCTCTCACGCTCTGTTTTTCAATACAAAACCACAAGAGTTTCATGGGAATATGTGTTGAGAGCGATTTCAGTTCAGCGCTGGAGACAGTGATAAAGCAAAACAGTCTAATAGATTTTCCAGTCCAGAGAAAAGTAATAGAACATATTGTGGCTGTAATCATGGATTGCAGAATATAGCAACAGCGACCTTCTTCACAGGAAATGTTCTCAGTCTCTCATTAAATTATGGGATGGGAAGGAAGGAGATGAGTAGAGTTCATTAACGCCGCAGGAGCTCAGCTTCGCTTGTTCTCCATGGGGGATTGTGCTGGTGGGGAGGCAGAGGAGGGGTTGCCGTTGGGGTGCTGTGCTCCATGGGGCTGGTCAAGGCAGATGGGCTCTAGGGCTCGTGCTGAGGCAGCCTCTGGTTTCCATCTGAAGGGTGACAAGAGAAGAATAAGCATCACTCCAGAAAAAAGGAACAACAGCCACTGCAGCCCAGCGGTCTGCTTGGGAGCCAGGGAAATCCCTGTCCTGTGTTGCCATTAGCTGCTGTTTCCTGGACAAAAAAAGTTCAATTCAGTTGGCTCAGGAGCATGTGGTT
This sequence comes from Nycticryphes semicollaris, assembly GCA_013400055.1. Lineage (NCBI taxonomy): Eukaryota > Metazoa > Chordata > Aves > Charadriiformes > Rostratulidae > Nycticryphes > Nycticryphes semicollaris. The sequence continues at coordinate 207,850 of VXBJ01000601.1, forward strand.
TCTAAAGCTGAGACTGAGAAACTGTGTCCAGTTTTGGGCTCCCCAGTTCAAGAAGGACAGGGAACTGGTGGAGAGGGGACAGCAGAGGAACACAAAGATGCTGAGGGGCCTGGANTGACCCTGCTGTGGCAGAGGGTTGGACTGGATGATCTCCAGAGGTCCCTTTAATCCCTGTCCATCTGTGAATCTGACTTCTCAGTAAGAGTCATCAAAATAAGTGATCTGATGTTCCAGGCCCATTTTGCTCATTGAGAACAAATGTCAGGACTCTGCATTTCCCGCTGTGTATCGGTGAGGTAGGATGAAATGTTGTAATTTACTGTTGCTGTTATCAAATACCATGCAAGAAAAAATAACTTTTTTTTTAATTTTTTTTTCTCCAGATAAAGACTACTTCCTGATCGTCATCCAGAATCCAACTGAATGATTTTGCTGACTTGGTCTGCTCTTTCCCCTTTCCCCAACTGTTTTTTTTTAATTTAATGGTAAAGAATAGAGCCTTAGTGTTAACTCTGCCTTGCCACTTCAATAATGTCTGGAAAAACAAAAGCAGGTGGGTTTGTTGTTTACAAACAGAAAAAAAAGTAGCTCTTTTTCTTTTTTTGTATCACAAGTGGTTTTGAGGAGAAGTTGGTGAGTTAGAATCAGGCAGTAAAAAACGCAACAGATTTAATAGTTAAAAGATAATATAATGAAAGTGTAATAATGTTCTAAAAAATGATTATTCTTTGTATGTTTCCATGCGTCTGTCCCCACTGTTTGAGTTATGCTTTTACACTGTTACTTTGGAATGACTGTAAATAGGAGATTTGCCTGTCCTCTGGTTCTCACTTACTCCGTTTACAAGTTACTTTGGAAAAAATCTGGCCATATTGAATTAAAAAGTGTCATCAGTGACTGGGTTTGTGTATGTGTGTTTTCTTCTGAAGATTTTAATTATTCTCATGATTGATTGAGTTTTTCTTCAAAAACCAGATCTTTTCTAGGACTGTTTTTACTCATTTCTTGCTTTCTCTAAAGAAGGATTTAGTCGAAGCGCACATGTGATGGACTCATAATTGCCTTCTACGTTGGATCATTTTCCTACCGCTTCCTTCTTGTTTCAGAGGTGTCTGGTGGCCAAGGAAGGCTGTGGAAATTGCCAGTTGGACTCTAACTCTGTCACAGCTCAGTGGCCAATTTGATCCTTTAGTTATTTCCTTTCACAATTTTTTATTGATGGCCACTAAGGACATAAAAATGTCCATCTGGAGGGCTGCATCCAGTTTTGGGCCCCTCACCGTAAGAAAGGCCTTGAGGGGCTGGAGAGTGTCCAGAGAAGGGCTGGTGAGGGGTCTGGAGCACAAGTGTTGTGAGGAGAAGCTGAGGGAGCTGGGGGTGTTCAGCCTGGAGAAAAGGAGCCTGAGGGGAGACCTTCTGGCTCTCTCCAACTCCCTGAAAGGAGGGTGTAGCCAGGGGGGGTCGGTCTCTTCTCCCAAGAAAGAAAGAAACAGGCAATGGGACAAGAGGAAATGGCCTCAAGTTGCCCCAGGGGAGGTTCAGATTGGAGATGAGGAACAATTTTTACCCAGAAAGGGTTCTGAAGCCTTGGAATGGGCTGCCCAGGGAAGGGGTTGAGGCCCTATCCCTGGAGATGTTTAAAAGCCAGGTTGTCACAGCGCTGTGGGACATGGGTTAGTGATGGGTTTTATGAGAGTTAGGTTGATGGTTGGACTCAATGATCTTAAAGGTCCCTTCCAACCTGGACAATTCTATGATTCTTGTAGCCTTGATAGAGCCTTGTTAATTGCATGGGGAGCTCAAGAATTTGTGCACAATGTCTACGGGGCAGATACTGTCACGTGTGTGACAGACACTGCTTGGGCTGGTCCCGAAGGGCCTTAGGGTCATGTAATTAAAGAATAACTTTGAGTAGCCACAGTTTCACTCAGGGATGCTGTGTCTTGTGCTGGTGAGCTTGTGTATCTCTGTTCACAGAGGTGTTTAGCCCTGATCTGCCAAAATTACAAGCAGCAGTAGGAAGGTGTGATACTGTCCAGTTCTACGCTGTGGAACAGGGTAAGAATTCATGGGTGATCTCAGCAGTTCAGGGGCTGTTCCAGAGTATTTAGTGAAATTGTCAGTGTCGATTTGGAGATTCTTCTGGATTTCAGAACAGAAAGTGGTGGGCTGGGGGTGTGGCGACTCAAGCAGTCACCCCTGTGTTCAGCATTTGTTTTCTGTGCCTTTTCAGTTTTGGGCATTCATTTACAGACTGTGTCTAATTTTTCAGGTAGAGTTTGTAACTGTGAAGGTCAGAAATAAAATAATTGTTCAGATCTGTGGCCAGTCCTGCAGCATCTGGGTGAGGGTGCTTTACAGCATTGTGGGCATCTCGGCTGCCACTCCAGTAGGAACCATTTCTCCCACCAGCATGTGTCTGACCACGCTAAACTGGTGTGGCCCTGAGGTCACAGTTTGCGCCAAGAGATGACTGATGTGAACATGTTGTTTTTCCAAGCCAGATAAGTGTTTCCTTGGAGGTGGTGACCCCCTTACACATTTTGGCTTCCCCAGGTGGGTGCCAGTGTTACTCTTTTGAACAGGGAGGAATTTCTAAAGTGTCCTGCGTTCTTTTGTTAGGCTTCCTTAAGGATAATTGTCCTGCCAATGGGTTTGTTTCATACCTGAGTTTGGGACGGAGGGTAGTGAGGTGGGGTGGGTTTTTTAAACAATCTGGAATAAATCACCCTGTTGCGAAACAAAAGGTCATGCCCATTTCCTGCCCTGTGTTGAGACCAAAAACTTGCAGTGAACTTACCCAGTTCCTGCTACACGCTGCGTGTTTGGGGGTTCGGAGCGGGGTTGTGGGTTGGTTCCGGTCAGGGTGGGGGTTGTTAGCAGTCAGACGTGGAATTTACTCAGGAGTTTCAATAACAGGCTCTTGAAGAAGCTGGGTTTGGAGTCTGGAGGAGATTATCACATCCATCTGGTCAGGACAGGGCCTTGCTTACGCCATCTTAGTGCTGCTGTTACACTACTGTTGAAAGTGAATTCAAATTGTTTTTTAAAAAAGGGGGAAGGAGTGGATGAAGCTGAAGAACAACCACTTCCATTTGGATACTTACTACGGAGAAAAAGTGTCTTGTTTGGTTCAGGAGCATCAAAGGGTCACGGAGATCTGAGCGAGAGCAATTTCTGTGCATGTAAGTTGGGAGGATTTCACTTTTCCTGAGACATCTTAGGGAGGGTCAAGAAAGAGATGGAATGAAGTCTGCTTCTTGTCCTGTGTTTGCTGAGTCTGGGCCTTGTCACAGAATCAGGGAATTGTCAGAGTTGGAAGGGACCTTTAGAGCTCACCCAGTCCCACTCCCCTGCTAAAGCAGGGTTGCCCAGAGCACATCACTCAGGGCTGCATCCAGGTGGGGCTTGAAGGTCTCCAGAGAAGGGGACTCCACACCCTCCCTGGGCAGCCTCTGCCAGAGCTCTGACACCCTCACCACAAAGAAGTTTCTCCTCATATTTGAATGGAACTTCCCGAGTTCCAGCTTGTGCCCATTGCCCCTCGTCCTGTCACTGGGAACCACTGAGAAGAGTCCAGCTCCATCCTCCTTCAGCCCACCCTTCAGATCCTTGTGAGCATGAAGAAGGTCTCCCCTCAGCCTTCTCTTCTCCAGGCTGAAGAGTCCCAGCTCTCTCAGCCTTTCCTCAGCAGGGAGACGCTCCAACCCCTCCATCATCTTTGTTGCCCTAGAATGTCATTCATATGGTAAAATTATTGTCACATTGAGGAAGAACAGAAAACCAAGTGTTATGGTTCCAAAGGAGGTGGCCCAAAGGAGGGCTTGGATAACCTGTGCCTTAGAGCTGCTTTGTGTTGTGGTTGTAGACCGGCCTGATTTGTCCTCCTGGATTGGTCAGTTTTGACAGATCCCTCTCTGAAAGCAGAGGAGGAATCTGCTGCTGAGACATGGAAGAGAAACCATGACGTATTACCAGGCTGATGGAGGCGAGCTGAGGGAAAGACTCTGGGCCGTGAACAGCAGCATTTGGAGCTTGTGGATGTGTTCTTGTGCTGACTCTTCTCCAAGGTAAGGCCCTGGCAGGGGAATGGAGGTGATAATGCATCGATACTGTGAAGGCTAGGCTTGTAGAAACGTCTTCCATGGGTCTTAGAGCAGCTCTTCCCAGCTGTTCCTGCTTTTGTTTGTTCCAGCAGCTCCTCTTCTGCCTGAGGTGGCTGAGCTCTGATGGAGCAGGGCTCCTCTTCGCCTATGGGGCCCTTATATTTGATCTTGTCTTAACACTTTTATTATGTACAGCTACATCTGGAGGGGGTGAAAGCCCAGCACGGACAGTAACACCCCAGAGGCTGGCCTTGGGTGAGATAGAGCAGCTCCTGGAAGCCATGGGATGGGGTGGGCGGGGACAAACGCTGCCAAGTCAGCAGGAGCCTGAGCATCAACGCGATTTCTGTTGTGACAAAAACACCAGGGCTGGAGGTTTCCCCTCCAGCACCGTGGTGTCACAAGCATCCAGGGGTGCTTCTCATGGAATCATTGTAGAATTATTAGAGTTGAGATGAACCTTAAAGATCACCCAGTTCCACCCCCCTGCCCTGGGCAGGGACACCTCCCACCAGACCAGGTTGCTCCAAGTCCCCTCCAACCTGGCCTTGAACCCCTCCAGGGATGGGGCAGCCACAGCTTCTCTGGGCAACCTGGGCCAGGCTCTCACCACCCTCACACCAAAGAATTTCTTCCCCACATCTCATCTCCATCTCCTCTTTCAGGGTCAAACCCTTTCCCCTCATCTTATGGCTCCCCTCCCTGATCCAGGGTCCCTCCCCAGCTTTCCTGGAGCCCCCTGAGGGACTGGAAGGGGCTCCAAGGTCTCCCTGGAGCCTTCTCTTCTCCATGTTGAACCCCCCCAACTCTCTCAGCCTGTCCTCCCAGCAGAGGGGCTCCAGCCCTCCCAGCATCTATGTGGCCTCCTCTGGACCTGCTCCAATAGGTCCATGTCCTTCCTGGAGTCCTGAGGACTCCAGAGCTGGACACAGTACTCCAGGTGGGGTCTCCCCAGAGCAGAGGGGTGGAATCATCTCTCACAACCTGCTGGACACACTTCTTTTGATGCTGCACAGGATGGGGTTGGGTTTCTGGTCTGCCAGTGTACACTACCAGCTTATGTTGAGCTTCTCATCCATCATCACTCCCAAGTCCTTCTCCTCAGGGCTACTCTCCAGCCATTCTCAGCCCAACCTGTTCTTGTGCTTGGGATTGCCACATCCCAGGTGTAGGACCCTGCACTTGGCTTGGTTGAACTTCATTTGATTTGCACTAGCCCACCTCTCCAGTCTGTCCAAGTCCCTCTGGATGGCATCCCTTTCCTCCAGCGTGTCGACTGCGCCACCGAGCTTGGTGTCATTGGCAAATTCGCTGAGGGTGCCCTTGATGCCACTGTCCATGTCTCCAACAGAGATGTTAAACAGCACTGATACCAGTCCGCTGAGGAACACCCCTTGTTACTGGCCACCACTTAGGTTAGACATTGAGCCGTTGACCACGACCCTTTGAGTGTGGCCAGCCAGCCAGTTCCTCATCCACCGAGTGGTCCATCTGTCAAATCCGTGACTTTCCTTACTGTTTGCCCCAAAGGAGCACTGGCGAGTGAAAAGCTGCTCCTCACCCTGGGTGGCATCAGGACAGAGTGCAGGGTCAATACTGCTGGTCCCTTCCTTCTTTTTTAAACCTTTGCCTGATGTGGGTTTTTTTTGGATCTGAAGTCCATCTCCTTAAAGAAGTTTTGCCGATGACATCAGTGAAAATGGCAGGAGAGGTATCTGTGTGTGCAAGATTTTTCAGGAGAGCTGGAAGGAAGAGGTGTATAAATCATTCTTTACTGTATTAAAAGCAAAATTTACTTGATCCATGTCCCATTTTTATAAAGACATTCACTTGCTGAGAGGCTCCAGAGCTGCCATGAACCAGCAACTTCTCTCCCACTCTGGGTCTATGAATAATCTTCCATGGAATTATGGCCCCAGCCCTGCATTGATAAAATCAGGGATAAAATCACTAAATTAGAAAGAGTTCCTCATTCCTCATCAATAAGGACTTAATGCTTTATAACAATAGGCATAATAAATTCTTTGCCAGAAGATAGAGTCTCTAAAGTTGATGGGTTTGCCGTATCTAGTGCCACATTACTGCTTTTTAAAAGTATTTTCTGATTAAAAGGGCCTAAATTGGAAGATGTATCTTAATTATAAAAGTGAATCTGAGGAGTTTATGCTTCCTTAGCAGTGTGTTTAATTAACTACAGCTACTGCATGGTCAAGGAAAATCCATGATGTAAACCATGAAAGTAATTGTTTCCTTTCTTGGGTAAAGCACAAGAATTTGTTCCATGGTAGTTACGTATGTTTTTCTTCTAATTGGTGACACTTCTAATAATTGGAGTATTTGGTTTTGGCTTTAATGGGTGCATCTTTCCTGTCTCTTTTTACCAAGGTTGTACTTCATCCTTTAACATCGTGTATTCTGCCATCCTGTTTGGTGCCATCTCACCCGAGACGACACGGCGCTGCCCTGGAGGGATGCAGCCTCCCTTGTGGCGTTACGTTGAGGAGGAATATTAAAGACGGCTTTTGGTGAAACATTGACGTCCTGTTTGCTGTTTGGTTTTTCTGATTCATTGACGGTAGCTCCAGAAATAGCCTGCCCTATTTGTCATCGTGCTGCAGTCTGTAAAATATTCAGAATAAGACGTGGCTGCTCCAAACGCAGTGGGGAAAGCAAGAGGCTCGTTAGTAAAGGAATGATGGAGGTGGCCCTGGGAATGGTAAATACCCGATAATCTCAGTGAGATGAGTTCATCACAGGTCTGCTGCCTGTAGAACAGTAGAACGGTTTGGGTTGGAAGGGACGTTAATACCCATCCAAGTTCCAATCCCCTACCCTGGGCAGGGACACCTCCCACCAGAGCAGGTTGCTCCAAGCCCCCTCCAACCTGGCCTTGAACCCCTCCAGGGATGGGGCAGCCACAGCTTCTCTGGGCAACCTGGGCCAGGCTCTCACCACCCTCACACCAAAGAATTCTTCCCCAGATCTCAGCTCAAATCTCCCCTCTTTCAGGGTCAAACCCTCCCTCCTCAACCTATGGTTCCCCTCCCTGATCCAGAGTCCCTCCCCAGCATTTCTGGAGCCCCTTTAGGGACTGGAAAGGGCTCTAAGGTCCCCCTCCAGCATCTCACTGTAGGAGCTCTTGGATACGCCCCAGTGCAGGGGGTCAGGGCGGGCATTGCCTCCAGTGACTCCCCTCCACCTGCTATAGGGGCAATGGTGACACCAGGAAGGGGTTTGAGCTGGGAGCTCCAGAAGGTGCTGAGGCACTGATACCCCCATCCTTCCAGCAGCCCTAAGATCCCCAGCGTAATGGTGCTTTTGTCCTCAGACAGGGTCCTCCAAGAGCAGTGCTAAGGAGAGGCTTCGTTAGCATGGGGTCAATGGTGACCTTCCAGTGCCTAAAGGGGCTACAGGAGACATGGGGAGGGAGTTTCATCAGGGACTGGATCAGTAGGATGAGGGGGAAGGGTTTGACACTGGAAAAGGGGAGACTGAGATGAGATCTGGGGAAGAACTTTTTCGCTGTGAGGGTGGTGAGAGCCTGGCCCAGGTTGCCCAGAGAAGCTGTGGCTGCCCCATCCCTGGAGGGGTTCAAGGCCAGGTTGGAGGGGGCTTGGAGCAACCTGATGTGGTGGGAGGTGTCCCTGCCCAGGGCAGGGGGTGGGACCGGGTGGTCTCTAAGGCCCGTCCCCACCCCGACCACCGCCGGGCCCCGATCTCCGCTGCGGCCAGCGCCGAGGGGGCGGAGTCACACACAGCCCCGCCCCTCCGGGCGTGCCTCGGTGACGTCACCGGCGCTCTCCGCCGCAGCCCCAGCGCAGGCCGCGCCGCCAGATAGAGCTGCCGCCGGCACCAGAGCTCTGGTCCGGTTGCCCCTGCCCGTCCGCCATGCCCTCGGACCGGCGGGCTGTATATTTGTACTTCGTATGGGGCGGGGTGGTTGTCCTTCGGCGGGAGGTGCCCGTTCAGGGAGGCCCCGGGTTTTAGCCAGCTCGGAATAACAATCTGTTGGAGTGGGAGGGACGGGCAGGACAGCTGTCGTCGCCCCCCTGTGTCACCCCTCTGTCAGGGAGCCGGGGCGACGCCTGCGAGGGGCTCTGAAGGCAGGGGGAGGAGGCTGGTAGCCAAGAGGCAAATAGTCGTGTTTCACTCCTGCCCTGGGATTGTTCCAATCTTAACGCTTGTGACTGTCGGAGCAGGGTGATGTCCTCAGGAATTGCCCTCCCTGCTCCCCGTCTCGTTAGTCTTTGAGGGGTCGTGGCTCCAAGAACTTGATACAGCCCCTCTGATTATTCCCGAGACCCATCCCTTTGTCAGATGTAGGTGGTGGGAAAGCTCAGGTGACAAGGAGGTTACCAGGGGAGGTACCAGATTGGGTTGTCAGACCCGGTCGTGAAATCAGATGGAACATCAACTACTGTCCCCCTTGACATTTGCCAGCTGGCACTGGGAGAGGCGCCTGTTTCTGGTGGGTCACATCCAGAGCAGGATGTCAGTTGAGCTTCACCGCCTGAATAATGCAGAAGTCAGTGTATTTGTGCCAAACGAGGCCTGGGTTTGTGTCAGATACACCCCAAACACAGGTGAGGGCCTATTTCCTACTTGAGTTGTAAAATTGGAGCTTTTTTCCTCCAGAACTGCTGATCCAGCCCCTTGCTGCTCTCTTGGAAACTGTAAATATTTGGTAATTTATTGGCACGATGCTTCCAGCCTTGAAAACTTATCCGTCTGCTTCCTGCTGCGGCCACCAAGCCAAAGGGACGTGCACAAACAAGAACAAACTGAGGTTTAGGTGCCCTGAGATACTTTGTTGGCAGCCCCTGTTGTCTTCTCCTAAGGAGTGATCTCCCAAATAACACCTACTATTAAACTGGAGAGAATCAGCTTCTTGTGGTCGGGAGGAGCCTGCTTTGCCTTTGCAGATGGCTCAGCTTCTGCAGGAGCCAGAGGGAAAACAAAATCCCAGGCTCAAAGTAGTTGAGAGAAAGTGGGATTAAAATAGCCTGGGAGGGACAGGGAGCAGGGGGGCAGGGAGTTTTAGTGATCCCTGTTTCTGTGTACTTTCTTCTGCCCTTTTGCTCTCTTCACTGACTGGTCTGCAGAGCCCGGCCAGGAAGAGGAGGAGGAGGAGGAGGAGGTGGCCTGGCAGCCCACGCAGTTACTTTGGGTCAGGGCTGGGATCGCTGGGTTGGAGAAAGTAAATACAACTTGTTTTCCTCTTCAGATCATTACACAAGGGGAGCGGGAAGCAATTAGTTACAAGGCAGTTGGAGAGGNCCGCCATGCCCTCGGACCGGCCCTTTAAGCAGCGCCGCACCTTCGGTGAGTCGGGTGGGGCGGTTCTCGTCTTTCCTTCCCTTCCTCCGACCCGCGTCGTGCTGACCCTCCGGGGCGCTATCCCCGTCCTTCCCCCCCAGACAGCCAGTGGCGGGGGAGCTCGGCCGGGTTCTGCCGTGTGAGGGCGGGCGGCGGGAACGGCTGGGGAGGGG
>VXBJ01000601.1:218375-241690 GCA_013400055.1 Nycticryphes semicollaris
CGCCTGTTTCTGGTGGGTCACATCCAGAGCAGGATGTCAGTTGAGCTTCACCGCCTGAATAATGCAGAAGTCAGTGTATTTGTGCCAAACGAGGCCTGGGTTTGTGTCAGATACACCCCAAACACAGGTGAGGGCCTATTTCCTACTTGAGTTGTAAAATTGGAGCTTTTTTCCTCCAGAACTGCTGATCCAGCCCCTTGCTGCTCTCTTGGAAACTGTAAATATTTGGTAATTTATTGGCACGATGCTTCCAGCCTTGAAAACTTATCCGTCTGCTTCCTGCTGCGGCCACCAAGCCAAAGGGACGTGCACAAACAAGAACAAACTGAGGTTTAGGTGCCCTGAGATACTTTGTTGGCAGCCCCTGTTGTCTTCTCCTAAGGAGTGATCTCCCAAATAACACCTACTATTAAACTGGAGAGAATCAGCTTCTTGTGGTCGGGAGGAGCCTGCTTTGCCTTTGCAGATGGCTCAGCTTCTGCAGGAGCCAGAGGGAAAACAAAATCCCAGGCTCAAAGTAGTTGAGAGAAAGTGGGATTAAAATAGCCTGGGAGGGACAGGGAGCAGGGGGGCAGGGAGTTTTAGTGATCCCTGTTTCTGTGTACTTTCTTCTGCCCTTTTGCTCTCTTCACTGACTGGTCTGCAGAGCCCGGCCAGGAAGAGGAGGAGGAGGAGGAGGTGGAGGCATGGCAGCCCACGCAGTTACTTTGGGTCAGGGCTGGGATCGCTGGGTTGGAGAAAGTAAATACAACTTGTTTTCCTCTTCAGATCATTACACAAGGGGAGCGGGAAGCAATTAGTTACAAGGCAGTTGGAGAGGGCTGGTGGAAAACATCACCCACAACACCGTGCCCTTGGAATGGCTGCGTTTTTAAGGGCTTCAAAACTATGGAAGTGGAAGGGTTCCAAAAACAGAGAGAAAAGGCAGAGTCAGGAATATGCCTGTTTACATAAAGCACCCAGGCTCTGGTTTCACAGGGAGAGTCTGTGCTCTTCTGTGCATGTTTTCTCCCTTCTTGTATTTTTGAGATTTGTTTTTCTGTGACTTTCTTCTGCTTGTTCATCTGCTTTGATCTGGGGTCTATCCTGCATAAAATTTCTGGATTTCTGTTCATCACTATCGAGGAGTTGAGAAAGGGACTGGCTGGGCAGGGCAGGGGCTTTGAGCCCAGGTGTGTGGAGGGCACCGAGCAGTGATTTTTCCCGGATCCGATGTGCCATTCATGGTGAGAGGGTGATGCTCCGTGACCTGAGCTGGTCCTTGGCACATCTGCAGCTGAGCATCTTTGCTGTGGGTAAAATTTGACAGTAACTCCCTGCTTCCACATGCGGGACCTGACAGCGGAGGCAGCTGCCTTCTGTGTGGTCAGATCCATCATAGGAATCCAAAACAATTCCCAGAACGAACCTGTGATCTGTGTGGGAGGAACAGGGTGTCCTGGCTGTAGCCAGAGTATGTGGCCACCTGATGACGACACCCTGCGCTTCCCGTAAGGAGTGTGAGTCCTCGGGAATGTTGGGCAGTGCTTGCACTTCGCACCCTTCTTGGAGCGATGGTTGGAATGGGCTGCTCCGTTCTGCAAGGCTTCAGGCCCGTGGCCAATGTTGTCACCGACATGGACCTTAAACCCCTACTGGTGGTCGGGCAACTGAAAGTAAGGTGGCCTCGTGCCCCAGGAGGAGAGAGAAAGTTGTAGTGTGGGACTGGATTCCCTCTCCTCTTGGCAGCATCATCTTCTCTGGGGACTCATCTGGTGTGAGCCAGGATGGCTTGTACCAGCTGAAAGACCAGTAGGGTCTGTCCCACACACCATCCTGTGCTTCTGGTACTGCCTCCAGCTCTGGAGTCCTCAGCACAGGAGGGACATGGACCATTGCAGCAGGTCTGGAGGAGGCTACGGAGATGCTGGGAAGGCTGGAGCCCCTCTGCTGGGAGGACAGGCTGAGAGAGTTGCGGGGGTTCAGCCTGGAGAAGAGAAGGCTCCGGGGAGACCTTGGAGCCCCTTCCAGTGCCTAAAGGGGCTCCAGGAAAGCTGGGGAGGGACTCGTGATCAGGAGGGACTCATGGGACGAGGGGGAAGGGTTTGACCCTGAAAGAGAGGAGATGGAGATGAGATCTTGGGAAGAACTTTGGTGTGAGGGTGGTGAGAGCCTGGCCCAGGTTGCCCAGAGAAGCTGTGGCTGCCCCATCCCTGGAGGGGTTCAAGGCCAGGTTGGAGGGGGCTTGGAGCAACCTGGTCTGGTGGGAGGTGTCCCTGCCCAGGGCAGGGGGTGGCACTGGGTGGGCCTTAGGGTCCCTTCTAACTCCCTTCCAGCTCTAACCATTCTATGATTTTCATAACGGTTTTGCTTGTTGATGGCTTGGAAAAGCATCTTAATCTTGATGTGAGGTTGGTTAGTGAGTCAGCCTGTCCTCGTACTCATGTTCCAGCGGTTATGCTGGAAGAGCTGGTGTTCTTGAAATGAGGTTGCTGTTCTGAGTTGATGTGTAGCTGCGTGCATCTGGTTGTATTAATTACTGGGACATTCTGTGACATGATTTGACGTGGGGTTAATTGTCAGCACTGAAGAAAATATTGGTACAAGAAGAAATGAAGCAAACATCCAGAGTAAATGCCAGCTAGACATGTAGACCACAAATATTGATATTTTTTTATTATTATTATGGTTTTAAATAACAAAAGGTCCTGACTGGCAGCCAGGAATAATAATAAAACCTGTATGTCCTTTGTTTGTGACTTTATATTTTCATCACTATGAAAACCTCAGATATCCCCTAGAGTCAGAAGGGTGGAGAGTGAGGAACCCAGGAGCTGTAGGACTGATGGACTTGTGCTGCCTCTGACATCGAGTAGCTACGAGCTGCGGACAAGTCATCTCCTGTGGCTCCTGTGTTCCTTCTGTGGTGGGTCCGGAGGGAGGGTCATGGCCAGGAGAGTCACTCAGGAGGTGTTCCTGTGTGTCACCCTGACTGGAGAATAAGTCCTGTCAGGAGAGGCTGAGGGAACTGGGCGTGTTTAGTTGGGAGAAGAGGAGGCTGAGGGGAGATCTCAGTGCCCTCTACAGCTCCCTGACAGGAGGTTGTAGAGAGGTGGGTGCTGGCCTCTTCTCCCAAGGGAATGATGACAGAAACAGAGGAAATGGTCTGCAGTTGTGGCAGGGGAGGTTCAGATTAGATTTTAGGAAGATCCTGGCAGAAAAGGACCTGGGNTTGGTGCTGGTCTCTTCTCACAGGTGATTTGCGATAGAATGAGAGGGAATGGCTTCAAGCTACAACAGGGTAGGTTTAAGCTGGATATTAGGAAAGAATTTTTCACAGAAAGGGTGGTCAGACCCTGGAATAGGCCCAGGGTGGGGGTTGAGTCCCCATCCCTGGATGTGTTTAAGAGTCGTTTAAATGTGGTGTTGGGAGATTTGGGGTAGGGGAGGAATTTGTAGAGTAGGGCTGGTGGTTGGACTCAATGATCAGAAGGGTCTCTCCCAACCTGAATGATTCTATGATTCTAAGAATGACCTCACTGACAGAGTGGTCAGGCCCTGGAACAGCCTGCCCAGGGAGGTGCTGGAGTCACCATCCTTGGAGGTGTTTAAGAAACGTGTAGATGTGGCACTTCAGGGAATGCTCTAGTGGCTGAAATTTAGGGGTTTTGGTGTGTGTCTGGTTGGGCTCGATGATCTCAGAGGTCTTTTCCAACAATGAAGATTCTGTGATTCTGTGGGATAGACATTCTGTGGTCGACCTGCAGCGTGAAAACACACACCTTGCTCCCCCCACCCTGTGATTGTGCAGTTCTTTGCTGCCTTTTTGTCTTCAGAAGGCAGTTTGGAAATGGGCCATGAGAGAAAATGAAGAAATTCAGGACTCTCACCTCTGGCCAGTCTCCCCTAAACAGGCCCCATGGATCCCTGCGTGTCTGGGCATGTTTGTGCACAAAAAGCAGTGACCGGGGCTGTGCAAAGTCTCTTGTGCACGTGCGTGGCGTTTGGCATTAAAACAGCCCTCTCAGGGCTGCCAGCTCTTTGTTTGAGTGATTGGAAGTGTCTGGAGTAGTTCTGAGAAATTCGAGTGCGTTCCTGCAGTCTTGGAGGAGAAGAGGGAAGAAAAGGTCAAAGAAAAGCCAGAGGGAAGCCCTTGCAGAGGACAACCTCCGGGGATGGGCCCCCACAGAGGGAACTTGCTGTTCTCTTTCCGAGGCTAATGAAACTGTGATTAAAAGTTGAGCAGAAAAAATAAAAAAACCAAACTCAGTTCCTTATCTGGAACTGTGGTGTAAACACTCCGTGTTCCATCCAGACGTGGCACAGAGGGCACTGCCTGTTTGCCCCCCGTGCTCAGGAGGTGTGGTGGGTCAGAAGCCCTGGTTTTGGCTGTTGGAACGGTGGAGGCCCTGTGCTGACCCTGCCTGGCCCCCGGCGGGGTGACATGGCACCCTGCAACCGGAGAACAAGTGTCTTGGTGTGAATTTAGACTTCACAGTTGTCGTGTGGCTCTGCTCGGTCATGGATTTATTGGATACAAATACTCATTCCTGGAACCAGGCTCAAAATCATACTTGGTTAAATTTTGAAACTGCTAAAAAAATATAAAATATTAAGGTGGTTCCTGTTTGTCTTTTAAAATCCATTTTCAAGCTCTGCTCTGGAGCCAGGAAGACTGGGGACTTATGCAAATGAACAAGACTGAGATACCTCAGCAATCCCAGGGCTCCAGGTATCCAAAAATCCTCCCAGGCGTTACACATCCTGTAGTGACGCTGTGACAATGGACAGATCGTCGGTTCCTCCATGTCCCTGTTAGTAATTCCTTCCTGTGGCAGTGGAGCCATCAGGCTTTACCGGCACTGTGCTACAGAGACACGTTTTCTATCAGACAGCAAACTCAAAATCTGTACTTTTGGTCCTGACTTGTTCATCCTGTCCAGAGCCACCTGGGATTTCCAGGCAGAAGAAGGAAAGTGCAACCAATTACGAGAATCACTGTCAGGATTCTGCAGCACTCCTGTCCTGCCTGGCCTGGGACAATGATCCTGTCATAATGGTGAGGACAACTGCCCCAGGACAAAGCTCTCCTCTCCCTCTCCCTCTCCTCATGCCTCTGGCCTGACAACCAGCTCCACAGCATTGGGCAGGGCTGGGTCAGCCCAGCTCTGGTGTGAGCTGTGACAAACATGCAGGGCTGTGTTTCTTGGTGGTTAGAGGAGTCTGGCCTCAGGGTGGTGTGATGTTACCAAAATATTTACTGACGTTCATCTGGAATGACCTGCATAATTTGCCCATCTCTCCAGCAGTTGCAAGCTCAACCCAGACATATCCCCATGTAAAACCATCCTATTCCGCCTCTCCTTGCAGAACATCTCTTGGAGAGAGGACCACATCCTAGCACACCTCTGCCCTGGGACTGACTGCAGCAGCAGCTTCTTGAAGAAACATGTGAACTTTTGCATCTGCTTCAAGTCTGAGGCAGATCCATTCCAAGCTGGCTGGTGGAGTGTCCTGGGGGTGGCAGTAAGGAAGCCACCAGGGATGCCTGCGTCCTCCCTGGGACATGGGACCATGGGGAGAGGCAGGAGCTCATGGCTGAATTCCTACTCTCTGCTTTGCCATCCACACACAGCTCTTGCTCAGCTCAGGAGCTGTTGACCCAGTAGTGCCTTGATGACGTTTCCAGTAGGTATTTTTTTCTTGGTGGTGTTTTCTGAGCAGCATTCCTCTTGGTGGCAGGCAGTGGGGCCGGTCGGAGAGTCCATCCACCTCCCCCAGGCAGCTCCGGCACCTGGCCAGTGTTTGTCCAGTGCCTCCTGAAAAATGCTGTCCCTTACGCAACTGCGCTGTTGGAGAACTTCCCATGTGTTTTCCTTCTGTTCCACCATCTGTATCTTTTTTTTCTGATTGAGCTATTTTGCATCCAGGGCCATCCTTCCATCCCGTGTCTGCCCAGCAGAGACCTGGCTCCTGTAGCCAGGGTTCCTGGGCACCGCTGATAAAACAGGTGAATGCTCCTAAAGTCTGGCTTAAAATTTTCTGCTGTTCTCCTTAACTCACTGTAATGACCTCATCCTGCATCACCACGGGATTTGTTGGGCATCTTTTGGAGAACAGCTTGGGAAGGACCTCTGTCAAGAAAACAGCTGAGATTCTGGTGTTTTGGGCAATTTGCAGGCTTTGCTGTTGGGTACTTCATAGTTGAAACAGCAGTTGGAGGAGAAAGAGGCGATTTTCCTGGCATATGGAATGCTATAAAAATAACCTGCTCTTTCAATAGGCCCTAGCAGGGAAACTTTGCTAGGAATAACCAATAAAAAGCGAGTAGTTTTCTATCTTTCTGCCATCTGGAGCTCTCACATCCTGGCAGTGGGGAGAAATCCGGTGTCCCCCTGGCAGATGTGTGATGCCTGCAGCTGGCAGGGGAGATGGTGTCCTTCCCTCTGCCTGCGGTTCGTGCACCTTTGCTCAGCTCCCTCACCACAGCAGCTGGTCTCAGCCCCCTCTGTCCCCTCCTGCTCGGAGCCCCACAGCTGCTGGAACCAGGCACGTTGTTTCGCTTCTCCCTGCGATGTGGAGAGGGGAAAAAAATGTCAGTACAGGCTGGGTTGCCCTTGTGGCCAAGAAGGCCAGTGGCATCAGGAAAAGTGCGACCAGCAGGTGGAGGGAGGTCATCCTGCCCCTCTGCTCTGCCCTGGGGGGGCTCCATCTGGAGCACTGGGTCCAATTCTGGGCTCCCCAGTTCCAGAAGGACAGGGAACTGCTGGAGAATGCACAGCAGAGAACCAGAAAGAGAGATGGAGCATCTCTGTTATGAGGAAAGGCTGAGGAACTTGGGTATTTTCAGTCTGGAGAAGAGAAGGCTGAGGGGGGGATCTGATCAACACCTAGAAATACTGAAAGGGTGGGTGTCAGGAAGGTGGGGCCAGGCTTTTGTCAGTGGTGCCCAGGGACAGGACAAGAGGGAATGGGCACAAACTGGAACATGGGAAGGTCAATCTAAACATGAGGAGGAATTTCTTTCCTGTGAGAGTGGCGGAGCCTTGGAAGAGGCTGCCCAGAGAGGTGGTGGAGTCTCCTTCTCTGGAGACATTCAAACCCCACCTGGACACGTTCCTGTGGGACCTGCTGTGGGTGACCCTGCTCTGGCAGGGGGTTGGACTGGGTGATCTCCAGAGGTCCCTTCCAACCCCAGAGCATTCTGTGATTATATGCTCCCAGGGAACAAGAAAGGCAGCACGTGGCTGCCTTTCCCCACGTGCAACCCAGAGTTGGGTGCTCTGAGATCACCTACGTTACAAGCCATGATAACATGTGAAGGCGGTAAATTTGTCTTGGGCGAGTTGCTTCTGAGACCTTTCTGGTGATTCCCTGCATCGCTGGGGCTTCCTGTGCAATCAGTTCTGTGACCCTGCAGGGAAACATGTAAATGTCCAGGAAGTTCATGGATCTGATACTCTGGAGAGAGCTGCAGGACAAGGTGGATGCTGAAGCCAGAAAAACTGACCAGCCTAAAGTCCTTGTGCTGGTGTTGTCCCCCCCTGCTCTGGCTCTCCAGCCTTTGGGATGCTGTCCTGCAGAAGGTTGTACACCATGAACACGTGGGAGTGGAGCTCTGCAGAAGTGGGGGGAAGACATCCTTCTGGCTGATGCTCAAGTTGGGTGCTGTGCCTTGGGTCCTTCTTGTCCCTGTGTCCTTCAGCGCTCCCAAAGAGGCACTGCTGTCCCAGCGTCACGTGTGATGCTGATTTCTGCATAACTCCTTGCTGACTGGAGCTTTGGGGGAAAACTGTCTGTACCACAAGGGTAACTCTGGATGCCCTGGAGCATTGGACAGGGTGAAAATGAAACGTCAGGAACTACAGCTGCAGTCATAAGCCTCAAAGCAAATATGCCCAAATTTTCCATTAAATCCAAATAAATCTTGCTCTGTCTGGAGTCCTGCAGAAGAAAGGTCTAGCAATTTCTAGCAGAGGGATATTTTCCTCTCAGAGGTGACAGAAATGGTGCTCAAAAGCACTGTGATCTGGTGATTTTGTAGTCTTGTGGCCTCTAAAGAGACTCCATTCTCTTCCCAAAGTGGTATGTGGCCATTATAAGCAATAGGTTTTATTAAGTGGTTAGAGGAGAAACGCTTAATGTTTGTGGGGAGAAAACACACTCAAACACATGCGCTTTTCCTGCCCTACCTGATCCTGGTGGCTCCTGAGGAGCTGTGGCTGCATGAAGCAGGTCAGGAGAGTTGGGCTTGAAGCAAGTGCTGCGCCGGTGACAGCACGTGTGACTGGGATGATGTCTAGGCAGACCTTAGTCATCAACTTTCACCCCCCTCCAGCTTTACCTACTGTTATCCGTGAAACTGGCTGTGAAGCTCTTCCCAGGGTAACGGTACCACAAAGAGGAGCGTAGCTCTGTAGCATCCCCGGGGGAGGACAAACAGAGCTGTGTCTGGCCCTGGAATGGCTTCTTCCCCTCCTTCCTGCCACTTTGGACTGTGGAAAGTGGAGAGCCCCCTGGTAAAGCAGTGAGGGGGCCTTGAAAGTCTCCTGCAAGCTCCAAGAGCATACAAGGTATTTTACGTCCTGCTTGTTGTGTGTGTCAGTAAACGTGAACTCTGGAGGAAAATGGGTTAGAAAGTGTGAAAACTGCAGAAAAAGTCTTTTAGTATGTGGATCATCTCCTTGCTTAAGCTTTTCTTGCCGTTTCCACAACAGGTCTAGAAATACATTCTGTTAGGCCAAGAGCTGTTGTAGCCACGGAGTAGATGTATGATAGAAAGAGTCCTCCTTGGCAAGGAGGATGCCTCTGGGATGGAGGCAATGTGCCAGATTGAGTGCACAACAGGAGGAAGGACATGGCTAAAACCCAGCCCCAGGTGGACAACCATCTCTTCTGGGTAAGCAGCCAGGAGCCACAAAGAGCCCAAAATTCCAGAGCCAAGATCCTAACGTTGTGTTGCTGCCTAGTCATAAGCTGCTGGGGCTTCAGGTAGATTTAGGAATAAAGTTCTGTAATCCTTATGGTCTCATCTAAGTCATTTGGGTTCCACATGCGTTGCCCAGATTTACCAGGCAGGTAAAATCCCAGTCTTGGTGGATGACTGGGATTACTGAAAGCCAGGAAGGGTGGATGGGTGAAGCGGACACCTGGCTGGCCATCTCACTGCTGCAAAATGTTCAGAAACGGCCAGGATTTGCATTTCTTTTGTCAGTTGTGGCCTGCGGGGTGATTAAGTCGTTTTTTTACCTGAACTAGCATGGCCAGATGTTTCTAACTTTGTTGCTTTTCCTTCTGTCTTTCCAGCGGATCGTTGTAAAGAAGTACAGCAGATCCGAGAACAGCATCCAAACAAAATCCCGGTAAGTTAGCCCTCCGGCTGTTCTGCGTTAGCCTTTGTTCTCAGGAGCCCCCCACGCCGCTGGGCAGCCTCCCCCGGCCACGGGGGCTACGACACTTTGCACCCCCAGAATCAATGCAGGACACTCTCCACAAGCCTCCAGTGCCTGTGTGTGCCAGTGGCTCAATAGTACACCCTCTTCTCAGCAGCACAAAACGCAGTTTTTCTCTTAAACTTCATGCCCGCCCTAGAGGCAAGGTGCTGATTTGAGCTCAGATTGACTTCCAAGCCAGCGCAGCAGGAGAAGACTCTGAAATGGCCTTTGCTGTTGTTGCTGCAGTAGGTACTTGCCTTCTCCTGGATAACCTGGTAAGGATTTCTCTGCCCCTGCCCAGAGAAAGATGTGTGAGATGATCTGTACTGAAAGTCGAGGGGCTCTGTTCGGATAATTTGTATTGCAGTCCAGCAGTCGCACCCGCTCTGTGCTTTTCCAGCATCTGCTGTTGACACACATAGGTGAGACTCCATGAATTGCCTCTGGTTCTTCCTGCCCATCTCAGACCTAATAGGCTCTTCTCTTTGGCTGTGAGTGTGCTTTTTGTTGTCCTGACTGACTACTTGCTTCTCCTCCTGCAAAGGTGGAGAACTTAGAGAAGTAACATACACCGGGCTCGCTTGAGTTAGTATTTGCAGTACTATTGCACGTGTGACAAAAAACGGACGTGTTCCTAGTCCAGCTCACTCGGTGGTGGATAAACATCAGCCTTGTCTTAAAATCACATACGCTCTCTCAGTATTTAGCCTTCAAGGCTTAACGTCACAAACTGCTCTTGGCACACTCTAGTCCATTCCTGCCTTGCTCTTCTTTTGATGTTAGTGCTGCATCTTCTACCAGAAATAATTCTTTCTCTTTCTTCTCTCCCACCACTGCCATGGTGTCCAGCAGAGCAGGACTGGCCCCTTGCAGCACACTGGATACTGGTATCATCTATGCATTTATTGATTTAATGTGGTTTTCATGGCATTAAGCTGGCTCTGCATTTCTCCACAGTTGTGGCAGAGCTAATTATGGTGCCTTAAGGCTCTAGCAATAAGGCTAGAAATAAGTTGTACATAAAATTTACATACATGCATATATCAAGTGCCTGTACACAAATGTGTTCTGCGTGGGAAATGAGCGGAAGGAGACAGAGCTCTGCAGAATTTTGACAGCATTACTGAAACATGGTGGGAGAGCATCTGTGGCTGGAGTGCTCTTTGTGTTGAGGTCAAACACCACGTGCTCCAGGAGAAGGCTTCTGCGTCATCGGGGCCTGGCCACTGGAGTGGTTGTCTGGGGAGGCTTGGCCATGACAGAGACCTGTCCTCCACTGACTGCTTTGCTGGGTGCCTTACTGTCCATGATGGTGTTCCAAGTGCAGGTGTTGTGAGAGGATGAGGGGCTCAGCTAAACGCTGGGCTGGCTGACACGCAGCAGGAGAGGACATGGAATCAGGGAATTGTCAGAGCTGGAAGGTACCTCTAGAGCTCACCCAGTCCCACTCCCCTGCTAAAGCAGGGTTGCCCAGAGCACATCACTCAGGGCTGCATCCAGGTGGGGCTTGAAGGTCTCCAGAGAAGGGGACTCCACACCCTCCCTGGGCAGCCTCTGCCTGGGCTCTGACACCCTCACCACAAACAAGTTTCTCCTCATATTGGAATGAAACTTCCCGTGTTCCAGCTTGTGCCCATTGTCCCTTGTCCTGTCACTGGAAACCACCAAGAAGAGTCTGGCTCCATCCTCCTTCAGCACACACTTTAGACACTTGTGAGCATGAAGAAGGTCTCCCCTCAGCCTTCTCTTCTCCAGGCTGAAGAGTCCCAGCTCTCTCAGCCTTTCCTCATCAGGGGGATGCTCCAACCCCTCCATCATCTTTGTTGCCCTACGCTGGACTCTCTCCAGTAGTTCCCTGTCTCCCTTGAACTGGGGAGCCCAGAACTGGAGGCAGGATTCCAGTTGTGACACGTTGAACTGCAGGTTTTGCTGGAGTAGTAAAAAGAATTGGGAGGAGAGAAGGGTGTTGAAGGCTGTGGGGGGTCCAGCTGTGTTTATGTCACTGGTGTCTCTAAAGGCCTGGTCCCATCAGACCCTGGCACCGAGGCTGGTGCTGTCTCTTCTCCTTTACGTAGCAAGGTTCCTGCAGGTCCCTGTCAGTACTCTGGGTGCTCTGGCTGTGAGCAGAGCCCTGTGCTGTGGACCCCCAGCCATGGCGAGCAGGGTGGTCATGGGTCAGAGCAGTGTGGGCAGAGCTGCTGTCGGAAGGGCTTGCTCTTGGGTGAGAGGCAAGAGCTGTGTTTGCTCAGTGACCTCCCTGGAGAGGCACCAAAGGGGCTGGAGCCCACCACCCAGGGGCAGTTGGGGAGAAGGTGGTCCAGGACACACCAATGTCACGGGCAGAGGTGACAGTGAGCTGTGCTGCAGCTGCTGCCCTATTCCTGCATCTCCAGTTTCCATCCCGCGCCCTTGGGCCAGTCCCTTTTTGCTTTGACAGAGGGCCAGGAGGATTTGCAGAGTGCGTGGCCTGGCCCAGTGCCCAGGGAAAAGCTTTTCTCTCCTGTTTCCATCAGGGTACCTCCAGAGGAGGCTGGGGAAGGGGCTGTGTCACCTACCCCCTGGGGGAACAGAGCTGGTGGTATGTGTGTCTGTTTGACAAACTTGGCCTCTGCCTGGGGTGGGGAGTTCTCTGCTTCCATTTGAAGGAAAATCACATCCCAGGACACCTCACGGGCGTGTGGAACAAGGAAGATGGGGAGGAGGTAGGGTCTCCCCAGTGTTTCCCTCTCCACCACATGCAAGGGGCTCCTTTACTGGCTCTGCATTCCCTGAAGCTGCATTTCCACAGTAAAAAAAAAAAAAAGTGCTGAGCAGAGGAGCACACAGCTCTTGCTGAGGAGGACATGTTGTGGTTGCAGCAAGGTGCTCCTCAGGCTTAGCTCTGCTGGGAAGGAGCCTCCAGTTCCTCTTCCAGGCACTTATGGGGTGTCTCCTCCTTGGACGAGCAGAGCCAGCAGAGAGCTTTCTGCCTTCTTGCTGGGACCTCCAGCAGATGCTTTAGGAATCATCTTTTGCCCTGTTAGAGAATAGACTGAGCTTATGCCTGCAATTGCCTGCTGTCCACCCAAGGGCTCTCCTTCTGGGGCCCTTTTGAACCTGTTGAGGGGCAGCTCCGGTGAGCTCTGGAGAGTCTAAAATCACTGGGGAGCAGCTTGTGCTGGGTGGTGAATGGAGCAAACTGTTTACCAAAGCACTGTAATGCTAAATCTGGTGAGGCCTGGGGAGACACAGGCTGTGGTGCTGCGGAGGGTGGATTGGGGCAGATCCACCTCCTTAGCTGGTTGGGAAGGCTGAGGCTGTATTTGAGCCACGCAGGGAGGCCTCCATTAGATTATAATATAGTGATAATAATGTAATCACAGAATCAGAATCTCAGGGATTGGAAGGGACCTTGAAAGATCATCCAGTCCAATCCCCCTGCCAGAGCAGGAACACCCAGAGCAGGTCACACAGGAACGTGTCCAGGTGGGTTTTGAATGTCTCCAGAGAAGGAGACTCCACAACCTCTCTGGGCAGTCCCTTCCAGTGTTCCATCACCCTCACTGTGAAGAAGTTTTTCCTCATATTTAAGTGGAACCTCCTCTGTTCCAGCTTGTACCCATTGCCCCTTGTCCTATCATTGCCTGTCACTGAGAAGAGCCTGGCTCCATCCTCCTCACACTCACCCTTTCCATATTTATAAACATTCATGAGGTCACCCCTCAGTCTCCTCTTCTCCAAGATAAAGAGACCCAGCTCCCTCAGCCTTTCCTCCTCTGGGAGATGCTCCACTCCCTTCAGCATCTTTGTAGCCCTGCCCTGGACTCTCTCCAGCAGTTCCCTGTCCTTCTGGAACTGAGGGGCCCAGAACTGGACACACTATTCCAGATGGGGTCTCACCAGGGCAGAGTAGAGGGGGAGGAGGACCCCTCTCCACCTGCTGACCACCCCCCTTCTCATACACCCCAGGATGCCATTGGCCTTCTTGGCCACAAGGGCACAGAGCTGGCTCATGGGCATCCTGCTGCCCACCAGGACCCCCAGGTCCCTTTCCCCTACGCTGCTCTTCAACACGTCAGTTCCCAACCTATACTGGTACCTGGATAAAAACCTCACCTGCACACCCCCAGAAGAGCACAGAAAGGCAATGGCCGGTGAGGGAGCCCGAATGATGCCTTGCCCTGGCACAATAGTGGAAACCCAAATTATGGACTTGGAGGAAGGGACAACCTTCTGTGGGCTCCTGCAAGGGCTGTGCTGAGGGGCTGCAGACCTAATGTCCAGGGCTGATATGCCAGCCCTGGAACAACACTAGAGCACTTTTTGGATGGAGGGGGATTACTGAATATATTCCCACTAGAGCTCCACCCTGCTCAGCTGGAGAGGGGCAGGATGAGGCTGTTTGTGGGAGTGAGCTGCATGTCTCTGTGCCTGGCCATGTGTATAGGTATGTATGTGTTACATACACGCTTTTGTCTGTGTCTGCCTACGGAGAATACATCCTCAGCCTTGCTGCTGTTGGACCTGGGGGCATGGAGCAGTGCCTCTTTGGGCCTGCCAGAGGCAACCCCATTCCCTTCCAAAATCCCTTTCCGCCTTGGCTCTGAAGACCCTTGGTGGGACCCTTGGAGGCTGGGCACCGTGCGGGGGGCAGGGGAGCAGCCCTTGCCCATGGCTGCAGCACCAGGAATTCCCAGGGCCTGGGCAGGTCCCTTCCAGCGCAGCCCAAGGGCCCTGGCGCTGCCACCTCCATGGGGACTCTGGCTCTTGCTTCCAGTCTTGGGTCTTTCTGCTTCTCCTACAGCCTGCAGGGCTCGGCAGCGCTGACAGCCCTGTGCCAACAGGGTAATTACTCTCTGCCTCTCTTGAAGCAGAAAACAGGTGCTAGAAGGACAGACAAGTGGGCAAACCTCCCCCTGGGCAGCGGCTTTGTCAGGGGAGATAGAAATCATCTGGATCAAGTACCAGGAGGTGTTCAGCATTTCCTGGCGCTTCTCAGCTTCCCACCGCTGAAGCCCAAGCAGATGCGTTGGTTCCACTGTCAGGGTCTCTCCAGGTTGTTGGAAATGCCTTGGGTCTTTCTGAGCCCAGGGGTGACCTTCCAAATTCTCTCCCTCAGGCAATAGTTTAACCTGTCACAGAGCCCTGTTTTCTCCAACCGTAGTAGCTGAGCCGCGTGAGCACTGACACTCCTGGTAAGGACACCGACCAAAGCCTTGGCTCCCTGCTGCAATGTTTCTGAGCTGTGCTCCAGCTGGCACTGACATAGCACTGCAAGGAGTCTAAGAGTCCTCCACAAGGTCCGGAGGAGATCTTCAGCTTGTCAAACCCCACCAACCCATCCAGCAGCAGTTTTCGGAGAGGACAGTCCTGGGCATTCTTCTCTGAAAGCGCTGCCTATATTTAGGCTTTTGTTCTTCCCTGCTGGAATGCCTGGCTCCATAGCAGTTCCCAGTATGTAGTATATGGGACTGGTGGATTTCTGCAGCACCAAACCTCATCAAGAGGCAGACACTGGAGTTTGGAGTGGCTTCTACAGGATCCTTGTAGCTGAGCTGAGTGTAACACAGATGTAGAGAGCCTTGGAAAAGCAAGGGAAAAGGCTGTTTGCAAAAAAAAACCCATCCCTGGCAAGATTTGGCCCGATTTCTGGTCAGTGCTGCTATCACTGCAGCTGACGCTGTTAACAAGAGCCTCCCAAGGTCGCAGAGCTGTGTCTGGAGTGAGTCTTTGCCTTCAGGTGGTCCCATCTCCACTGCTCTCCATCTCCACCAGTCAGGTCCCTGCCAGGAACAGGGCTCTGGCACCAGAAAAGAAGCCTTTTTTTGAATTTTGGGCATGCTGGGGGTGGCCTGAAGACCTCAAGCCCTGTCGTGTTGTCCTCGTGGTCTCCTTCTTTTGCGGATCCCCTTGACAGGGCACAGTTGTGTCTTTTCAGAGCAGGAGTGCACTCAGTGGAGACCCAGGGGCAATGGCCAGGCCCCCTCCTCATGACCAGGAGCACTGGCTGTGGGTGAGCAGTCAAGGCGGGGGAAGGACAGGGGGTGCAGGGAGAGGCTCGAGGGGTGAAGGAGAAGGAGTGGGGAGATGTCAGCAGACACCTCTGCGTGTAGGAGGTGCCTCGTCTGGGTGTTTGTGCTTATCTGGGCATGAGAAAAGAGGTTCCTGGGGGAAGGTTAGTGGGGAGCAGAGGAGATTTGTTACCAGGTGTGATCCCATGTCTGCACAGGAAGGTGTTCCTGCACCAGGAGGAGCACCTGATCCTGTGTCTGTTCTTGTGCAGGGTATATGAGATGCCTGGGTAGCCAAGAAGGCCACCAGCATCCTGGCCTGGGTCAGGAGCAGTGTGGCCAGCAGGACTGGGGCAGTGACCGTCCCCTGGGACTGGGCACTGGTGAGGGCCCTCCTGGAGGGCTGTGTCCAGTTTTGGGTGCCTCATGAGAGGAAAGGCCTCAAAGGGCTGGAGAGTGTCCAGAGAAGGGCAACGGAGCTGGTGAGTGGTCTGGAGCACAAGTCTTGTGAGGAGAAGCTGAGGGAGCTGGGGGTGTTCAGCCTGGAGAAAAGGAGCCTGAGGGGAGACCTTCTGTCTCTCTCCAGCTCCCTGAAAGGAGCGTGTAGCCAGGGGGGGTCGGTCTCTTCTCCCAAGGAACAGGCAATGGGAAAAGAGGGAAGTTTCCTGAGGGGAGGTTTAGATGGATATTAGGAAGAATTTCTTCACCAAAAGGGTTGTCAAACATTGGACCGGGCTGCCCAGGGCAGTGGTGGAACTGCCATCCCTGGACATATTTAAAAACCAGGGACATGGGTTAGTGGTGGTTTTGTCAGAGTTAGGTTTATGGTTGGACTTGATGATCTGAAAGGTCCCTTCCATCATGGCCAATTCTAGGATTCTGTGACTAGGACAGTGATCGCATTTCATGTCCTATAGGCGCTACCTCCGTGCATTTCTGCTGATACCTAGTGAAATCTCGGAGCCATTCTCTTACGCAGTATGAGCCCTGTGAACCACCTTTCTCTGTACTATACCTTGAAAGAGTATTTTCCAAAATATGGAGGGAGTTTCATGCCTAACCTTATTCTTGAAAGGTCAACAAGGGCTTTGAGAATTAGGGGGTGATCCTCCCTTCAGGATTCAGGAGGACCCAGGTGCTCAGGACTCCTTCAACCCCCCCACTTTCCTCTTACCCATGGGAGGACAAAGGCATGCAGGGTCAAAGCACCCTCTTCCTGTTCTAACCTCAAGGTTCCCACCCAGCTGGCAGGAGAATCCTGAGCCCAGGGCACAGCCATATGCACAGGAATCCTGTGGTAGACCCTGTGGAAGACCCCAGCCGTCATACTCTCACACCAGCCCCCAAGGGAAGCCACAGCCTTGATGCCTTGTCCTGCTTAAAGAGTCCTGATGTCATCAGGGCAGAGGGCTGGCATCTTCCTGATGCCACCCCTCCTTTCTGTGGAACCCAGAAGTTCACNGGTTAGTTTAGTTTGTGTTTGACAGTGGAACACTCTAACCTGTGGCTGACTCTACCGTTGACTTTCTCCCCAGGTGATCATCGAACGCTATAAAGGGGAGAAACAGCTGCCAGTGCTGGACAAGACCAAGTTCCTTGTCCCAGACCATGTCAACATGAGTGAACTGGTGAAAATAATCCGGTGAGTGGGGTGGCCCTGGCTGGCATGCTGTGAACCTGTCCTTGTCCACAGGCCCCGAGGTGGGGTGAGAGTGAGGGAGAGGCAGCTGCTGAGGGTGGGATGGGGACATGACCAGCACAGCATCCTTGTGCTTTTGGTACGAATGCTGTGGGGTGTCAAGGCGGGGGCAGGTTCTGAGCATCTGGTGAAGGGTCTGTGACCTCTCACTCATAGGGACAATCCATGAGCTGAGGAGGGAGACTCCAGTCTCCTCCTTCCATCCTTCAGATAAAAGAGACGGAAGAGGATGGCAGAGGCCCCTCTGCTTTTCCCTTTCCAGCAGCACGGGGAGAAAGGGGCTTTGTGGAGTCCCATCTCGGGAGGCCTCAGAGCCCTGAGCAGCTGAGCTGGGCTCATGGACACCATGGTCCTGCTGTGTGGGCGTACGAGCAGCATTGCTGAGGGAGGTAGACCTTGCTGTTATGGTGCCCACCCCAGCTGGGCTGACTCAGGTCCTCTTGACATTTTTCCCACAGGCGTCGCTTGCAGCTGAATCCCACCCAGGCTTTCTTCCTGCTGGTGAACCAGCACAGCATGGTGAGCGTGTCCACCCCCATCTCGGAGATCTATGAGCAGGAGAAGGACGGGGATGGCTTCCTCTACATGGTCTATGCTTCCCAGGAGACCTTTGGCTACTGAGGGCTGCTGCGAGGTGGCATGTGGAGACAGATGAACTGTGGCGCATGGGCCCCCGGCCGTTGAAGACAACACAACCAGAGGCTCACTGGAGGGGGGGCCATGCTGCCTCCCTTTCTCTCTTTCCCTCCCGCTCCCACCACCCCGTCACCAAAGAGGCTCGTGGCGTGTGTTGGACTGGCACAACTCTTCCACCTCCCTGTAGAGTAGCTCCGCTGCCTTCCACACACACACCCCCAGGTACAGACGGACAGATGGACGCCCACCTGGGGGGCCTGGGCTCCCTCTCTTGTCCCGTCCCCGTGGGCCCCCCGCCTCGACTGCTCTCGCTGTGCTCTGTGTGCGTGTCTGTAGCCCGCTGCCAAGAGCGATCAGCTGGTGGTGGAGGGAGGAGAGGACTCTGTCGCCTCTGCTTTGGGCATGGGGAGAGCCACCTCTCCTCCCCAGCGCGAAGAAAGGGGTCTGCAAAAGCAGCAAACAGATGTGACCGTTGCTCCCCAGTTTTAATTGATTTTAATTACACCCATATCAGATTCTTGGTGCTACTGAGTAGATGTAGGCGTCTCTATAGGACTGTGGATAATGTATATCCTTTAGATTTATTTTATTGGGGTTTGTTTTGTTTGGGTTTCGTTCTGCTTTGGGTTTTTTTTTTAGGGATAGATGGGAATGGGGAGAGGGGGTAATCTTTCCTGTATTCTGTAGGTCAATAAATGCGGCTTCATTGCACTTTAAAGCATAGTAGATGTCAGATGGAAGTGACTTAATTTATACAGATTTGCTATATATAGTGCTGCTCCTCTTGACAGTTGTACCTAGATTGTCTTTGTTTCTTTTTATAATTTTTTTTTAATAAAATGGGTTTCCCTTCTCTCTGTCTCCCCATTGCATGCAATTTTTCAGTCTCAGCGTGTCAAGCAGTTTGCTCAAGGAATGTACTGATTTATATTTGCTGTTTCCATTGCTGTTTCTCGTGTATGATACCAAAAAATGTATATGATAAAATCACAACCAGTTTAATCTATACAAAGGTATATATATAAATATATATAAAATAAACATAAATTCAAGTCGTGTCTTGTAGGAATGTTATGTTCCCATCTCATTTGTCTACATTACTGTCCCTGGTGTTTGTCAAGAGAGAGCACTGTGTGTCTCAGTGCGTGTCCCTCCAAGCCCTTGGGGCTGAGGGGCCGAGGCCAAGGTGGGTTCCAAGGACAGAGCATGGAATAGTGAGGTGGGAAACACGGGTTTTCGTGCCCTACCAGGGACGTAGCGTTGGCAAATCTCTCGTCCTGTGGCCACATTTCTTCGTCTGGGAGTGAAACAATTGAGGATGCAGCCCCATTCCCTTCCAAAATCCCTTTCCACCTCTTCAGACTGGTCCCAGCTCAAGGGTTGTGTCCGTAGATGCTGCCCAAGCCCCCTCTGTGGTGGGGTCAGGACCCCAGGCTCTGCCCTGAGCTTTTCCACCCATGCCTGGCTTGCGTTATGGCTGCAGAGAGCCCTGTGGTGGGTTCCTTTTGCAGGAGGGGATGTCCCACGCTGAGCAACCCCCCTCGGTCTGAGGCAGCAGCTCAGAAGAGGATATAGGAGCGGAGGTGGTTTGTGTACGAGCCCTGTGGCCACAGGGGTGTAATATTAGCATTTGATCACCCATTTCCCTCCAGAGCGAGACAAGAACGTGTTGTCCATGGGCCACCTGTTCCCACGGCTGGGGTACCCAAATAGCAGCTCCTCTTCTGGAAACACTAACTCTGGGAGCTCTTCTACGTGACAGCNGATGGGAATGGGGAGAGGGGGTAATCTTTCCTGTATTCTGTAGGTCAATAAATGCGGCTTCATTGCACTTTAAAGCATAGTAGATGTCAGATGGAAGTGACTTAATTTATACAGATTTGCTATATATAGTGCTGCTCCTCTTGACAGTTGTACCTAGATTGTCTTTGTTTCTTTTTATAATTTTTTTTTAATAAAATGGGTTTCCCTTCTCTCTGTCTCCCCATTGCATGCAATTTTTCAGTCTCAGCGTGTCAAGCAGTTTGCTCAAGGAATGTACTGATTTATATTTGCTGTTTCCATTGCTGTTTCTCGTGTATGATACCAAAAAATGTATATGATAAAATCACAACCAGTTTAATCTATACAAAGGTATATATATAAATATATATAAAATAAACATAAATTCAAGTCGTGTCTTGTAGGAATGTTATGTTCCCATCTCATTTGTCTACATTACTGTCCCTGGTGTTTGTCAAGAGAGAGCACTGTGTGTCTCAGTGCGTGTCCCTCCAAGCCCTTGGGGCTGAGGGGCCGAGGCCAAGGTGGGTTCCAAGGACAGAGCATGGAATAGTGAGGTGGGAAACACGGGTTTTCGTGCCCTACCAGGGACGTAGCGTTGGCAAATCTCTCGTCCTGTGGCCACATTTCTTCGTCTGGGAGTGAAACAATTGAGGATGCAGCCCCATTCCCTTCCAAAATCCCTTTCCACCTCTTCAGACTGGTCCCAGCTCAAGGGTTGTGTCCGTAGATGCTGCCCAAGCCCCCTCTGTGGTGGGGTCAGGACCCCAGGCTCTGCCCTGAGCTTTTCCACCCATGCCTGGCTTGCGTTATGGCTGCAGAGAGCCCTGTGGTGGGTTCCTTTTGCAGGAGGGGATGTCCCACGCTGAGCAACCCCCCTCGGTCTGAGGCAGCAGCTCAGAAGAGGATATAGGAGCGGAGGTGGTTTGTGTACGAGCCCTGTGGCCACAGGGGTGTAATATTAGCATTTGATCACCCATTTCCCTCCAGAGCGAGACAAGAACGTGTTGTCCATGGGCCACCTGTTCCCACGGCTGGGGTACCCAAATAGCAGCTCCTCTTCTGGAAACACTAACTCTGGGAGCTCTTCTACGTGACAGCCCCTCTGTCTGCCCAGGTCACAAGGCAGCCGCTGCATTAACAGCCAGGACATCCTTCTCAGCCTATTCTTGTATTAATTGAGAGGCTTTTCTTTGTGTGATGGGACCAGCTAGTAACTGGAGATGTCTCCCTCTGGTCCTGCTGAGAAACGACGCGTAGCCCACGTCAGGGGCCCGCTCTGTGTGTAAAGGTCTATGCATGAATGGCAGCTGCCTATTTTGTGCAAACTACGGACACAAACTTGAGGTCCCACTGTTTGCCTCTGTGTTTGCCAGTGACCAGAGCAGCCTCCCCATATGTTGCTGGTGTGAGTGTCCGGCCCCTTGAGACTATTCATGTCCCTGTAAGCCAAAATACTCTCTCCGAGTAGGACTCAAATTAAATACAGTAGAATGGTTCTGCTCATCTTTGTCCTTCCCTGCCCTCCTCCTGGAGGGAGGAAGGAACATCAGGAGGTTGGGAAGGGACATCCTGAGGTGTGATTTAGCTGAGAGATGAGGGAGAACTTCTTTGGTGTGAGGGTGGTGAGAGCCTGGCCCAGGTTGCCCAGAGAAGCTGTGGCTGCCCCATCCCTGGAGGGGTTCAAGGCCAGGTTGGAGGGGGCTTGGAGCAACCTGGTGTGGTGGGAGGTGTCCCTGCCCAGGGCAGGGGGTGGCACTGGATGGGCTTTAAGGTCCCTTCCAATGCAAACCATTCAATGATTTGGTCTGTGACAGAAAGTTGTGCTTTCATCAGACCCCCATCTTGCAGAAGGGGACGAAGGAGCAGAACCTGGCTTTCCCTGGTCTTTTTCTCTGGCACTCTTGCTCAGTATCAAGAGGAGATGTCACCAATGTGAGAATACATTGGTGGACTTGTGGGGGCCTTCATATGCTGCCTCCCCGGGCCTTGGGCCTCCTGGGTTCCCCTTGTTTGAGCTTTGTCCAGGATGGACTTTTCAGAGGGCTCTCGCCAAGGTGCCTCACAGCCCTCCTTCATCCAGGAACTGCCTGCAACATGGCTTGGCCCATCCTGGTGGACCTTGAGATACAAGCCCTGTGGACTGGGGAGCTCGTCAGACATCCCCAGAATCCCAGAGTGTCTGATTTCGGTTTGGTACAGCCAGGTGGCAGCAGGTGTCCACAGATGAGGAAGAGAAAGGCAAATCCACGTTCGGGAGGTTTGCCTGATCCTTTTTGGTTCCACAGAGCCATCTTCTGGGGCTCCTGATCTCTGCATGCTGCTCCGTCCCTCCCCTGCCCGCAGGCGTTTGCAATCTCCCCTGTATTTATGGAAAAAACCTGGGGAAATGATTTATGTGAACTCCTTGCCTTAGCGTGAAAAAATAATGTTCAGTCTCACCGGGGAGAGGAGGAGGAGGAGCTGATGAGTGTCCCAGTGTCTTTCTGTGGAGAAAACAACAAGGTCCTGGAGAGAGTCAGAGTATAGCACTGTAATGGGAACATGTGGAGCTTTATGAGTAATACCATTACTTATTTTAACTGCCCACCGCCTTGTGTCTCGGAATACAAATGGTACATTTCCAAGCTGATTTAGAGCAGGAATTGTAGCTGTCAGCAGATGCACCTTAGCAGAAGAAATTAATTAATTACAGTATCAGGAAAACTGAACAGAAATCAGTGTAGGGGTAGTCAGAACTTTCCCAAGCATGACCTTTTGCAGGGGAGGACAGGTCCGGCTGTCCCCATGGTGGCACTGTGCTCACCACTCAGTTCTGGTGGCACAAAGGAGGAGTGACCGTGGGTGTCTAATCCTCTTGGGAGTCAGTGCGTCTGAGTTAACATGAGGAGCGGGGATGGTGAAACCCAAACTCCCCCTTTCTGAAGGAAATGCCTTGGGGGTGGCTTCGCAGTGATTTCTAAAAACTGCTCATTTGGGAGTATGTGCAGATGTTCTTGAGCACGCAGGGTGACAGGGTGACCCTGAATGGCAGCAGCCCAGAGATGTGGCAGGGAAGGGAAGGGAGATGTCTCTTGCTGTGCACCCTGAGCTCAGCCCTTAGCTCAGGCCAAAAAACATGCAGGTTTGGTCAGTCCAAAAGTGATGTTAAAATACACTTTGCTCCTCTTCTGGATCTCCTGCCTTTCGGGAGAGGCAGCTGAATCACTCCTCTAATGCCCACTGTTCCTCAGCCAGCCACAGCTGTTGGTGCTTTAGGTCTCTTTGCTGGGGTGCTCTCTGCCGTTGGGCTCAGGCAGGTAGATGGCTCCTTGTTGAAGACCTGTCTGCAGCCAACCTGATGGTCACCTCCACATCACACCGAATGCTCTGGGGCTGGAAGGGACCTCTGGAGATCATCCGGTCCCACCCCTTGCCACAGCAGGGTCACCCAGAGCAAGCTGCACAAGAACATTCCAGATGGGTTCTGAGTATCTCCAGACATGGAGACTGCACTGCCTCTCTGGGCAACCTCTTCCAAGGCTCTGCCACCCTCACAGGAAAGAAATTCCTCCCCATCTTTAGACGGAACTTCCCATGTTCCAGTCTGTGCCTGTTGCCTCTTGTTCTGTCACTGGGCACTACTGAGGCACTCTTCCTTCCAAGAGCTCTCCTGAAGCTGTGACCCTGCACCTGTTTGCTTGACCCTCACAGGGAAACAAACCAAGCGGGGCCTTACCCCAACGTCTCCACTTGTGTTAGTTTAGTTAGTGTTGGACAACGCCTGCAAACGCCGCAGGCACCCAAGGACACACA
>VXBJ01000603.1:10306-22957 GCA_013400055.1 Nycticryphes semicollaris
GGAGGGTGTAGATAACTTTACAACACAACTTTTCTAGAGAGAGGTTAGTATAATCTTCTATTTCCTCTTCTAACTAATCCAGGAAGTGTCAAAAGTTGCTTGATTTACTGTCTAGAATAAATGATGGGAGAAAAAAACCATAGGGGAACATGAGTAAGCTACATCCAGAAACATTTATCATTGTTCATTTTGATGCACTTACATGCACAAGCATACTTTTTTTCTGGCAACTTTCTTAATTTCTCTACATTTTGCCTTCACACTTGGGTTTGTTTCCAACAATTGCATGTTTGCTCTTAGTGTTTTGTCATTTATTTTTTATTGCAGCAACTACCAGCCAGTATCAGGGCTCTGCCATTGTAGAGGGCACTGGGTAAGATCTCAGATGAAATATCATGTACAGCTGCAATCAGTCATACCCAGGAAAGGTAAATCCTAGGTACAGGAGAAGGGCTGCCTTGAAAGTGGGAGGACAAGAGGATGTCTAAAGACCTTGGCTATATCAGCCAGGCAAACAGAAAACTGAAGAAGTATAAATGTTCTGTAAATATGTCAACAGAGTAAACACTAGCAAGCAGAAGACGTATTTAAGAAGAATAAATGGGTTAACAAATATTGAAACTAAAAGTTAATATTGGAAATAAAAGTTAAAAATAAAATAACAGTAAAGGAATATGTATTGACTGGCTGGTTCAACAGGCTTCCAAGCACTGGAGTGATGAGGTTAGAGATAGCTCTCTAAAATAGCGGGCTGGTCACCAGGAAACCTGCATCAGCCCAAGAATGGTAAGGACAGAGCTGTGCCTGCCTTCACCTGGGAGGTGAGAGACCTTTTGTGGCCCTTGTCTCAGAAGACCAGGTTCCTTTTTCTGGAAGGATGGGGCAGCAAAGACAAGTGAGCACTGAAACTTCTGTATCCCATCCTTAGCTTGGGGGGCTAGGCTATGAACCAATGGCTGCTGTTATGGGGAGGAAGGCATCTCCTTCACCAGTAGCCTTTGCTATATACGTACTGGTTCTTCCCTTGCTAGTGGCTACAGTAACTGCAACCTGATATTCCAGAGCTTTTGGGTATGCAGAAAAGGCAGAGATTTGCCAATGCTGAGAATTAGTGCTGAATTACGGCATTCCACGAACCACTGCAGTGCGGAGAGGAGTACATCTCTTTATTATGATTTTTAAAAGTCTTATGTAAAAGGAAAGTATTAATTGAACTGATAATTCATTAATTGGCTTGTTAGAAGCCCAGTATTTGCTCGGGATTTCCTAGTTTACTGGGCAGGTCATTGGAAAGATTATTCTTTTCTGAAGCTTGCAGTAATTAGCTGGTAGCTCTAGTTTCTCCCTGGGATTGAATTAAAATGCCGGGGAAGGAGACAGAAAAAAAGACTGGAAGCAAGACGGCAACCTGTTAACTTTGGTGAGACCTGGCAGGCTCCTCGGAGAGCAGCTCTGCACGTTGTCAGTGCGTGGGTTTGTGAAGTCTCCCTTCTCCACACACAACCCTTCAGCAGCTGGCTGGAGATGACAGCCCACCGCAGCATACTTTTGGCGATGTGCTGAATTGTCTTATTACGCTGCCACGAGTAAATTGAGCCAGGCATAGCTGGAAGCTGTATTTGCAGAGTGATCTGGACCTCATGCTATTTATATCTGTAAAATGATCAACCCTTGCACTCTTCTTTCAACACATTGGTTCTATTTTCTTTTTGAAATGATACAGGGAACAAAGTTTGCGGGTATTTCTTAAGTAACTCTGTAAGGAGCTGCTTGCTCTCAGGGGGTTTCTCTCTCTTCAGCTTTCACATCTAAGTCTCTTCAAATAATTGTATATAGGGGCTGGTGCTGTGCCAACCTCCTCTCCCTCATGTGTACTTGTTGCTTCTCAGTTGCTGAGAGACACAGAACAGAGATTTCCCCCAGGTGGAGGGAAATAATTTTGTCAATTTGCTCAATCTCACAGGGAGAATGCCACCCTCGCCCTGTCAGTTTAGCTTGTCACCTCTCCATCTCCCCTTCTCCTCTGCTGCTTCCAGAATCAAACAAACAAAAAGAAAAACAAAAAAAAAAATGGTTTTGCCTTGGACCAGACTTTCTGCTTTCCCCTGCTGTTTTTGTGAATGCTGCAAGAAAAATGCCTGCTTTTCTTTATTCTAGCAATCAGCCAGACAGTGTTTTCACAAAGCTTTGGGAGTATGTACCTGGACAGGGATGCTGTCTCACCTGTGTGGGTGTGTGTGATTCACCCTCCGCTCTGGGGACATCATCTGTGACTCAGGGAGTGGAGACCTGTGTTTTGAAGCTGAAGGATAATACTTCTGTTCCTATCCTCACAGCTCATTGAGTTTTAGAAACCATTTATGTCGACACCATCCTCAGTCTGTGCCACATGGCTCCACTAACATACCCACAAAATCTATTAGAAAAAAATACACTGGTTGACTGCATCAATTAAAAATGTTGCATGTTTCCTGCAGAGTGACAAATTCCAGCATTAGCCAATAGAAAACGAGGTCTCTGTATCAGCACACATGGAGGCAGGAGGGGATTAGAGTCCTTTCAATAATCAAAAATGTATAAAGTTAAGGCTTGATTCAAAGCCTGAATCAGAATCCATTGAATTTGCTGGAATAAGTCCAGAGGCTGCAGTTGGCTTTGGATCAGTTCCAGCCTGCAAAAAAATTAAGTAGGTGAAATTTAATATCCTGAGATATATGGGAGCCCACATTTGATGAGCTAATAGTTTCATTTTGGACTTCAACTCTGTGCATCTTGTCAAGTCTGAGGCTTTTTTAGCCTCTTAAAAACAGTTGTAGCATGAATGGCCTGAGGAAAACACAAAGTAGACCTCTACGCGACGCAGCAGGGCATGGTAGAGAGATCCCAGAACCACTGCTGGCCGCACGTTGAACCTCAGCTGCATGGCATCGTGCCCAGGCTAATAAGACCTGCTGAGCAACAGGGTTTGTTAGCATCATAACAGCATTTGTTAGCTTGGCTTTTAGAGCTTCCCATCTACTCTGCTCCTTGCACCCATCCCCACATGGAGACTCCACCAGTTTCTGTCCTACCCTCTCAGCTGCTCATGGGACTGCTCCCTGACATGTTTCTTAGCAAACAGCTCAAGTTAACAAAAAACCTATTCTTTAAACCAATTAAGTTAACCTGGTCCATCTCTGTTGACTGTAAAAAGGGAAAAGCGTTATGGGAGCAGTGCCATGGACAGATGCAAGCAGTAGGGAGCTGGTGGGAGGGTAAGGACAAGCAACTGTGCCAGGATGTCTTCCACCACCCAGCTGCCACCAAAGAATTTATCCCAAAGAGTTTTGCCCGGAAGTATTGCCATGGTCTGTCATCTAAAAATGCCTGTGTCTTTTTCTCTCATAAAAACACTCCATCAAGTCCTGAGTATCTTATTCTGCCCAATGTTCGCAGCTTTCTATAACCCAGACTCTTGCACACCAACACAACTGTTTTGCCATTGAGCAGAGCTGCAGTAGTTTGAGGTTCACCGTGGTATTGATAAACAGGCATCACATGCATGTAGAACAGGTATAAAGGAAAACAGAAAAATCTTTCACTGATTTCTTTTGCCACATTTTAGTTTTTCCAGGAGAGAAAGCAAATGTTGAAGGAGAATGTTATTGCTCCACCTGCTATTGGTTTCAAAACAGAAAAACTTTCTTATCATCATAACTACACAAATACTAACATGGTAGGATGACATTTTTCCCAGACCTTGAGTTTCATCAAGTCTTATTCCCTTTTGGCACAGTTGATTATGTTTCTATGAAAGAAGAAAGACTATGATTGAAGGATTGTCGCTAGCGTTACACTTTCTAAATATCAAAAGGCAGCAGTGGCAATTTTGCTAAAAGGAGATGTGGTATGTAATGTTTTCCCATCATGCTTTAAAGCTGCTTATAAAGTAGAGCAAACCAGCACTGTTTTCCAAATTATGCCAGGAAGAGGCTGTAACTCTTAAGAACGTTGGAGGAATGGAAATAGCACTTGGTCATTTTACTGCAAAAAGCAGTATTAGTTTAATAATTAATCACTTGGAAGCTTCACACAGACCATTATGATAATACTTTAAATCAAACTGTAGGGGAGCTAACCCCATAAATCTGAAAATGGCTAAGCCCTCTGGGAATGACATTACTTTCTTGATAGGCCAGATTCTGTTCTACTGAAAGCAAGGAAGATTTTGGCTTTCTTGAGAAAAAAGTATGAGGAACTTATTTTGCTAGATTTCACCCCACTCTATTAAATGACAGCAACACCAACAGAACATATTGAGTGCTGCATTACAGGCATTTTCTCTCATAAGTCAAAATATATTCAAGAGCAGGTTAACAAAAGGTTCATTGGTGCAGCAAAAAAGAGGTCCCACTCTTGCCCACAGAGGTCCAAATCAGGAGGAGTCCTAGTGTAGACTAACACTACATCACTGCACATCTTACGTGTGAGAGAAGAATCAGGTAAGTAATATATAGTTTCTTTTCCATTTAAAAAGGCATCCGTCTTTCTCCTCCATCACAAGAAAGATTCTTTCATTATCCCAGTCCCAATTTTGGGTGTGCAGCATGGGTTTCCCAACCTTGTGGTACTGCGGAAGTGCTCTGTGAATTAGCAGTCTTTAGGAAGAGGAAACAAAGAATGCCAAGAAATCCTCCCAGTTTGGAAAATATACAGGTAGAATAACTCCAGGGCCAATATAGCAACAGAAATTGA
The DNA here is from genome assembly GCA_013400055.1 of Nycticryphes semicollaris. Lineage (NCBI taxonomy): Eukaryota > Metazoa > Chordata > Aves > Charadriiformes > Rostratulidae > Nycticryphes > Nycticryphes semicollaris. The sequence goes on from VXBJ01000603.1 coordinate 15,041, forward strand.
CCTGAAATTCAGGTCAACATCAATATAAAAGAGCAATGTCATTAATAAAAGTGCATTTAACATTTTGTGTTGTCTGGGCTACCTCCATCTGGAACTACTCTGTATCATGTGCAAAGGTGCTTCTAGAGAAAACCTCACAGAAGTTAATGTGTAGTTACTAATATTACATCATTCTGGTACTACCTTCTCTTTTTCTCTTATAAAGCTGTCAAAATAATATAATAGATATAAATCAGACTATAAATCAGACCTCTTACGCTTTGGCTCAGTCTTTGCCTCTTTGTCAGTGCTGCAGGAGCAGCATTCCCTCAGCAGCTCTACGATGGTGAGACTCCATGGTGGGGACAGGAGAGAATCCCACCCACTGCTCTTCTATCACAAACCTGCTTTAGAGCAGCCAGGGATGAGCTGCTCTATGAGCTCGCTCTGTCAGCCACGGCACAGGCTGGATGGGGATGGAGGAACTGGGAGGAACAAGAGGCTTGACCCCATTTATTCCACATTTGTTCACTGGTGGGTTTCATTTCTTGCCTGTGAAAGGTCTTATGTTGAGTTACTAGCCCAGACTGCCTATCCCTGTGCCCATAATTGCTATTCTTAAATCTAAGGTATTTCAGATTTCCTCTGTTAGATCCCCTGATTCAAAATAAATCCTCTTTGAGAGGCTACTACTCCCGCTAAGAAATAACCTTCCCAGGAAGTCCTGTAAAAAGTTTGCAAGCAGAGGTGAAGATGAAGATATGGAGTGAGGAGAGGGCAGGACTGGAAATTAGACCGCCCATCAACATAAGAAAAAAACACCTGAAAGTCCTCTCACCTTTTACTACAGCACTCCTCTGTGCCCAAATAAAGCAGGAAAAAAACTTGGAAAAGGTAGGAAAATCTCATCTATGCCATTATATGACCCTTTCAAAGACAGGAAACTTTCTGAACTGTCAGGGAATAGATCCACAATTGTTTTCCTCCCAGATGTTAAGGGTTAACTTTTAGCAGTAAGAAAACAAAGGAGGGGGCAGACAAACTTGTAAGCAGAAGGCACCTCCTGCAACCTTCAGAGCTATAGCATAAAGAGAAGCAGAACTTGCCCAGAAGAGTCTAATGCCAGTTTGAATGAAGTTTTTATGCTGTGAGTCAGACCTGGAGAGGAAGAGTTTGGCGCATGAAGATTGATATAAGGGATCTGGAAATGGGAAACTGTCCAACTTCATTTTAGAGCTATATCCCCAAGAAGCACCTTAGAGCAGCTAACTCTAGACATCTTCATGCACATATCCAGGCTGAGCAAGTTCCCTTTGCATTCATGGAAAGAGAGAGGTGTCTCCAGAGAGTGATTCAGTAAAACACTTAATCACATACTTAACCTTTGAAGTGTGTTTAAACAATATGGAATTCTCTAATTAAAAGCCTGGGTACATTTCCAGTGTATAGCCATAGTGATGAGAGACGAATCAATGGACACAAAATCCTAAGGGCATTAACTTGCTGTTCTCTCTCTTTTCTGTTGTAAAGTATTTGCAAGATTTCTCTCTGGAGCCCATGCCTGCGATGCCTTTAGCTAATGTGGGCTACTGCAAAAGTGGAAGCAGGATCAGGTCTGTAAAGAAGTTATCAAATAAGAAAATCTTCTGGTTCAAAGGCTTCTTGGATTTGGTTCCCAAGGGGAAATCCCTGTGCCCTGATGAGTGGAATTAACAATAGCACTGTCAACTCTTCTTGTAAACCCACTACAGTACCTCTAAAACGGTTCACTTGAAACACTATAAACAAGTCGGCTCTTTGTGCTCCGAGCAAGAGAAGTGTTTGCTTATAGTGAAGTGTGTGCTTGTGTCTCTGACTCTCTTTTGAGCATCTTGAGCTGAAATCCTCTATGCAGTGCAATCATCATGTTTCTCAAAGAATTTGAACACACTTTTGGGTATTCTAGTCTTCTAGTCACCTTAAAAAATAAAAGTAGTCTCTAGACAATGTTGTGTACATGATTTCAGTACTAAAAAAAAACCCCCATAATGTATGTATGTAAATGCAGAGGAGTACTTGCATTTTATAATCATTGTGTAGAAGAGAGGCTGGGAGGTTGCCTTGTCTTTGACAGCTCTCACATTTCTGCAGTCTGAGTAAATGCAAAGCAACAGGAAGCTCTGACACCCTGTAAATTATACAGCATGGCCAATTTGTGTATTTCCGTTTTCTTCTGGCCAGTGAGGGTTCATTTTGCTTTGCTTCAGGCATCCAGCCTAAGAATTTGTTTAAGCAAGCTGGGATACAGCCCACGGAGGAAAATAAGTGTGCTGAAGTCACCGAAGAGCCTGTAGTTTATACATGTTATTTTATTTTCCTTTGGGCTGTCGTGCTTACAGTAAAATTGTTTTCAAATGTGTGTTTTAATTATGACCGATCAGTATTAAAAGAAAATAACATGTGTACACATTGCAGCTTGAAAAAAAAACAACACAAAACCAAAACCAGATAACAATGACATTTCTGCCCAAGGTACCTTACAATCAAAAAGTGTGTTTGTGCTTCCTTTTTTTGAATAAAATGTCACTTGTTAGAGTACCTCACCATCTTCAGAGCAAAGACTGCAGGTTTTCACACCAAATGCTAGAAACATGTTTATCTTTCCAAATTGCATCAGGGCTTTGGTAGTGTTCCCGGATCTCAAAGCCAATGACCTGGTGGCCTCAAAATGACAGTAAAACCTAATGTGCAGAGCAGTTCAGTCAAAATCCTCTCACTGAGCATTTTAAAAAGTACATTCTTTTCTGTTGTTTGAAAATGTAAATGTTTGAGCAATAATGTGTGGTTGAATGCATAGAGAAGTATCATAGGAATAGCTGTCTTGTGTTATACTACAATCTAGGTTTTATATGTGGCAAGTTCTTATGTCGGTCAAGATTACCTTAGGAACTGCAAACTGACCCTGCTATCAATGAAACTAAAGAGCACTTTGTCACTGATTTCAGAAAACCATACTCTAAAGGAGAAGGCATTTCTGAAAGTCACACACTTTTTCCTTCCAAACCTTTCAGGTAACCTGTAGGAAGACGTAGAAGACTGGAATGGCAATCTATTGAATACAAAAGTGGAGAAGGTTCAAGGGTATAGACAAACACACCAGCCCTCACCAGCACTCCTGCCTGTGGGGATGGTCTTCAGTGGTGAGTAATACAGTCTAACAGCATTTCCAAAATATGGTCTTGGTCCAACAATCTCTACTCAGTGGTCCATTATTTTCATCCTTCTCACTCAACATAAGAACAAGGAATGTCAATAATGGTTCTCTAACAAACAGGTCAGGGAAAGCTCTGAAAAACAGTACTTTCTGCTATGGTTAGAAACTCAGAAACTTAAATAAATAAATAAAATCAGCTAAAGCAGTGTAAAGGCAGTGAGAGCTTTCCACTCATTTTTAGCAGAGAACTATTGCTGATGACATCCTGCAGTGGCTCTATAAAAAGGTTAGTTCCCTTTCTGGCAGGTATCTCTCATCGGTCTTTTCAGATTCACATTGGAATATAAATCTTCAAAATGAATCAATTTCATTTAGACAAAAATTAGCACCTCCTGCTGCTTTATAACCCATGCATCTGGAAAATTATTTTGCTTTAATATTGCTGAGATGCACGAATGTGTTATGATCCTTTCAAATAAACAGTTGCATTTTTATTTCAGTGCATAGCATTTCTAGTCCATTCCTTTTGTCCAAAATCTATTCCTTTTACTCAGAATACTGATAATAAATTTATGATGAGATCACTGACTATACATACATGGTGGGTGCTTTCCAAATACCACAATAGCAGAAGGACAATAGGGTCCTAAACAATACAGCATTTTTAGATTATTAAGTACCAGAAAGTATTGAAAAATGCAAATGGAGGAAAATAGCTAATTTCTCTGGCATTAATTATACAAATATTTTTTGTGTTAGATGGAAAATCTAATTAAGCCCTAAAAGTTAACCCATCACCCATCTGACTTTCTTATCTGTAACATGAATCTTTTATTAAAAATAATATAAAACATATTATAAACCTATCCTGGGTATATTTGCTCCCCTAAGTGCCTCTCAAAGTTGTCATTTATTTGCTAAACAACAAATAATGCTGGGGTTTCCTGAATATTCTAATAAGGTGCCAAATGTATAAGTACATATAGGAGTCACACATCTTTTAAACAGCTTTTAACAAATTCTGTTAACAAATCTGAACATTCTACAAAAGAGTTAGAGATCACCTCAGTGGAGAGACTTGGCTTTCCTCCAGGAAAGTATGGCCCATAGTTACTCTCAGTCTTGCTCCAGCCCTACTCCGCCTTTGGCTTTAAGACTTAGCAGCTCTCTAAGGGTCCCCAGGAGAGGGGACTGTCTGACCCTCGGTGTCACTCACTCCTGAATCCCTGCCCCGCACCTCTTCTAGCTGGATAAGCCTTCCCAGGGGAGTGGGAAATGGCTAACAGCACAAAGTGGTCCAGGCACATCATCACCAGCATGCTTCCTTTTCCAAAACAACTAAAGCAACCTTCTCATGCTGTTTTCTGCTCCTGATATTTAGTGCCTGGGAGCAAACTCCCATTTACACATACATTCTGCTTGGCCTGTGCAAATTCATGACTGCACGGACACTCCAAGGTCAGTTTTTGCATCCAGTTGTGTTTGCACGCATCTGAGCGGGGCACAAGAGTTGAAATGCCCGTCCCTTGACTTTTCTGCTGAGAATAAACACAGCTCATCTTAGATGCAAAAAAAAATAATTAAAAAAAACCCCAAAAAAACGCTTTTTGGAGTGCTCTAAGTGGCTGGAGTAGGCTGATACAGCAAGTACTGCCTTAGTCACTGTAACATCACTTTCATGATGCTATAGAACAGCTCAAAGATATTTATTGATTAGCATGAATATAATTAAAGTGGAAAACGTCTGTTCTTCAGAGATGAAAAAGTGTTCGCTAATGCAGTGCTCCAGGGCTACAAGCATGCAGTCATTCTGGCACAGAAACTGGCAAATTGCACAAAATAAAGAGCCAAAGGGTGTTAGGACCACACAAGTGTACCTTGTTAGGACTGGAACGGGTTACCTTTGTGCCATTCCCATTCTCATTTACAATCATTGCCCCTAGAATGGATTCATGTTGTGCCATTTTCTCCTCTGGCTACAATAAGAATGAAGTTTTCAAATCCTCATCCCCTCTTTGGTTCGATGGTCGTTCCTGTTCCCCCTTTTATATAAAAGTCTGGCAGCTTGAACAGTAAAATTGCCAATGAATCCAAATACTCCTTTTCCTAGGGAAAACTTTTGTTCTCCACTTTCTTTTCTCAACTTTCACCTTTTGCCTTCACCATACCTTCCAAAAAGGGTCCCGGGGGAACCACCACGCAGCTCCCCTGAGCTGACCCCAAATTTCAATCCTCTCTTCTGCTGCAGTGGTTCCCACTCTCCATTAGATGGCATTAGTTCAAATTCCCTCTTGGAGCAAATTGCTCCGAGGGCTGTGGTCCCTCCGGGACTTGGCTGGACCATGTCTTCTTTCAAGCCTTGTCTCGGGCCTGGATGTCGCCCATCCCCAGAGCTGTTAATTCTGTAGTCTTGCCAGTGTCCCCTGCCAAAAACACGCCTTTTGCAAATGAATACAATTTTTTAGGTGTAAATAATCTTTCAAAACACGCAATTTTCTAGGAGTTTCTATAGCTTCTTTCAATTTGTACAAAGAACTGTACGTGCACTTACGTGTTTAACAGAAAGCAAGTGTATAAACCCAACAAGTTAACTGTAAACCGGTGTCCAATATTATTCTGCTCTCTTCCAAAGGGTAAAGATGTTAGAAAGTGAAAGGGAAGCAAGTGGTTCCTTATCTCATTCCTAAACGACCCCCAAAAGAGAAAAAGGGAATAACTGAAATCCAGAAAAACAAGTTGCTTGTGTGGTGTTAGTTCTGTGAAAGACTGGAATATAACACACCCTGCTTTCCTCTGAAAAAAACAACAAAAAAACCCCAAAAAACACAACAAAAAAAAACCCAATAATAACAATTTCTGCAAAATATGACCTAGGAGATTCCCAAATTCCCTCAAGATAAGCTGAATAAGGTGAAATGGGAAGGACAAGGTGAAGGCACAGAGGGGGACATGCCGGGCCAGGACCACAGCAGGCTGCAGAGCCTGGGGAAGCTGAAGCTGATGGTTCTAAATTAAGGTAAACCAGAAAGAGCTTTCAAATATTTGTATCTCCTGTTTACTTTGTACACAGAAATTGCTCTTTAATTTCAGATGTCAGATTTCTTCATACGGCCTTGAGCTTGCCTCAGGGGAGAAAACACTAATATAAGGAAAAAAACAGTACATCTCTTCCACTTCCCTTTAGAGTTATGGGAAGAACTAAACACAAGACTAACAAGGGAAAAAACAGTTATGAAAACAACAGATCTGTGCTGTCCTTTGCTCTAAACATGCACTATGTTTACTCTCTCCTCTTCCTGCAGTTTTATGCAAGTCTTCTCTTTGCAGGTCAGAACCCCTAGTTCCTAGAGGAAAGGACCTCCCCAAAGTATATTGGCTTTATGGCATCAGGCACATTGTGCTCCTGCTGATATTCCTGTGCCTCAAGCATGGTAGAAGTCTTCCTCCAGAAAACCCTCCTTCAAAGACTGCATTTACACTGAAGATTTATTTTAAACCATCTCAACTTTGACCTAACAACTATGGGAATGCAGTGTCTGCCAGCAGCTGATGCTGTAAACCTCATTAAATTTATTAGAGCAATCTGCCTGTCTATCCCTCTGTCTGTCTCTCAAGCTTGTCCCACCCACTCAGCTCCCCTGTCATTTTGGGATCTATTAGCTAATGCCAATTAGAAAGGAGTCTTAAGGATATACTGATGCTCTTTCCTCCCATGCAGGTGCAGGGCTGTAAAGAGGATGACATGGTCACATCCTCTGGTTTTGTGTACCTCTCAAAAAATGGGATGAAGGCAAGGGCAGAAGTTTCCATAGGAAAGAAACAAGTGCAAAGGACGGGACATCCCAGAGAAGAAGAGGCAGGGAATGACAGGAGGCAAAGGCCATCTTTTCCAGCAACTACGCTGCCTTCTTTTATGAGATTCTAGCTGAGTCATGAGACAAGGCTGATACACACCGTTCTGGAAGCCTGTGCTGCTCAGGATTCACTTTCATTTACTTCCACACAGTTTCCCTCAATGCAAGAAGTAGTACATCACCCCCTTTGCTCTTCTGATGGGCATAATGATCAGTGCCATCAGGATGGTGAGCTCCTCCCAGCACAACTGCTCCAATCTTAGCAACATCAGGGCTGCTGCCAGGGTCAGCTCTCCTACCCCATGGGGACGTGCATCTGCTGCCTCTATTACCTGTAACGATAGTATATGTGATAAAGAAGCCCTCCAAGAATCAATCTCAGTCCTGTTCCCAAATATGTCCCAAAGCACCAATTCCTGAATCAAGGTGTTTGAAGGACTCAGCGCTTGTTTTGCAAAAAGTTTTCAACTAATTGAGGTTTTCTTTCTTCTCGTGCTCACCTATCATGGCAGCCATCCCACAAGGCCTGGGTTATTTCCCTCATTTCTAGCTTCAACTCACTCTGAAAGTTAGTTCTGAAGATAAAAAGATCTGCTCACTTTATCACTAAGCGGGAAATGGCCTCAAGAGGCAACCCATTGTTGAGGCAGCCTAGTATAGATGGGCATGCATTTGGAATTTTACCTTTGCCTAAGAAAAACCAAAAACTCAAGAGCTACAGTCTTGCATTAATTACAGAGGACAAATCAGTTCTTGAAAATATGTTTTTATCAAGAGAAAATGGGCAATACCGAAAAAAACCCAAAACATTAAAATGGCAGCAGCATTTTAATAGAATGATTTTAGAGCTGGTATCTTTTGCCTGTGAAAAAATGGCACTCCTGCTGAAAA